>JAHWFP010219768.1:0-10242 GCA_023313725.1 Lithobius niger | reverse complement strand
CACGTATCTTGGTGACTGTTGCTTGCATTTGCGGTTTTTTATTTTTTCAGTTCGTGTATGTCTGACGAGGTCTTATTCAGTAGATATTTGGTCGATATTTAGTCGATATTTGGTCGATATTTTTACGATGGAAAGGTCGATAATTTCGATATTTTTATGTGTAACGACCTCTGGCAACCCTGCCTTTTGAGACTTTTGCTTCTTGGCTTTGTTTGCTATGTATCCCATAATTGCGCTGCATTGTGTGTGCATTGTGACGTTTGTGCATAATTCGTCTGCGTTTCTCTGCATTGCAGGAGGCCCCGACCTACAGAATGGGCCTCCTGTGGTGAGGGCCTCCCCGGGGATCCCTACTCCTGGGTGGCCCAATCTGACACTTTACGATGGGTTTGGTCTTTTTAATAACAATTGTGCCGTTGTTGGATAAATTAGCCAACACCAGACGTGGTTTAGTGTTAATGAGAATGTTAGGTTTATTCTGGGCTCGCATGAAACGTGGGGTGGGTGACCACGAGGCTTGCATGACTATCAGAACACAGGTTTCGAGTTTATATATAAACGGAGGAAATAATGAAAAGATCATAAAATTTAGAATGGATCGGGGCTACGGCTTCATTGCCGTCTGCCGCATTGTGCTAACAGTTGGAATTGGCCGGTTTGAGTTAACGTCGGGCCAGTTGGGAATAGAGCTAATAAGTTTTCGTATTAAAAATAGCCGAAACGTTCTATAGGATTGGCGGACATCAGGTGCTTGGATGAAAGGGGGTTGGGAAATACATGTCAAGTCTCGGCAAGCAAGACGGAAATCTACCAGTCACTTGGGGGTTACAATAATTGGTTACATCATCGTCATGAAATTGGAATACGTTACATTGTGTTAACAATAACATGGATAGATGAATAAAGTATTGTATCAAATCTTGACTTGACCGGTGCTGAGGTATTGCTGGTTGATGATGTTGATGGCGTCACATAAATTGTCTCGTTGTGTTAAATGAGTCCGAAATCGGCAAATTATACATGACGTCACTGCAATCTCTATAACTCTGTTGCACTTTATGGTTACCTTCCTCAATCACAAGTGAAAGTACTTTTTACTGTTTTACTACCCGACAAAGATAGAGCCTGAAATTACTGCCAATAGCTCAGGTGCCTAAATTTGATACATACGTTTAGTTCTGGTGTTATAGGATGTTTCACTCGACAAAGGCAGAGACGAAATCATTGCCAACTGTTCAAGTACCTAAGTTTGATGCTTATGAATGCTTTAGGAGTTATAGGATGTTCTTATAAGCTTTACCTAACAAAGACGGAGCGTGAAATCACTGCCAGTAGCTCGTGCCTAAATTTGATAGCTGTGCCTCTGCGATATAGAATGTACTTAGAAGCTTTACCTGACAAAGATGGACCCCCAATAGCTCAACTGTCTAAATTTGATGCCTGCATGAATGCTTATAGGATGTTCTTAGAAGCTTTACCTAACAAGGACGGAGCTCGAAATCACTGCCAGAGCTCGTGCCTAAATTTGAAAGCTATGAATGCGTCCGGGGTTATAGGATGTTCTAAGAAGCTTTATCTGACAAACACTGAGCCCTAAATCGCTGCCAATAGCTCAAGTGTCTAAATTTCAAGTCTATGAATGATTCTAGGGTTATGAGGCGTTTTTGGACGATTTGTATGACAACGACAGAGCTGAAAACGCAAACAATAGTTCAGGTATTCAAATTTGTTACCAAAGATTGCTTCTATGGTTGCGGAATGTTTTTGAGGTTTGAAGCGTGGTGTTCAAAGATTCTATCTTTTGACAGTCGTTTTTCCCTGGAAAATATCTCGAGCATGGACTGATTGTGCCAGGTGAAAAAAAAAAACGCGAATGGAAAGTCTCAGAGATTACTTGCAGGAGAAGTTGAGAAAAAAAACGAGCGATTGAAAGAGTTGCTGACGTGGCCTGCGTTCATATGCACGACCCCCGTAGGAGGAGGCTATGGATAAAAAAGCCACAAGCCTGCTAGGAATAATTCAAGAGGTGGGTTCAGAGGGAAGGAAGGGGAAAGAACTAACATGGAGGTCTGCGGTGCATCTCAATGAGACAAAGATTTGTGGTCGTTCATTGCCGCACTGCTTGAGACTAGAGAGTGGGGAGTGGGGGAGAAAAAAGGAGGGCGGAAGGAGGAATTCTGTCGTCAAAAATTTGTCGATTTTTTGGTGAGTCTCTTTTGATCCCCATTTCGACGAGTTAAAGGAGAAGGTGAGGAACTGATACTAGAGAGGAATTTACTAAGGATGGGTCGGTAACCGAAACCGAAATTTTCGGTTTTTTTACTGGAAAACCGAAACCCATTCGGATTTTGTGTTGTTTTTTTCGTACGGTGTTCGGAAATAAAGGATTGATTTGTTTTACATTTTTTTTTAATGATTATAATTTTGCACGTGTAAATGACAGCAAAGCTCTTAGTCATTTAAAAAGAAAATAGTAGGGGGAAATGGTACCATAGGTAAACGCATAATCTACGACGCTGCTGAAAGTGAAAGCAGGAGCTATTTAGAAGCTAGTATACGACAGTAACTAGAAATATCTGGTTGGGGTGGAGGATGGCAAAAACCGAAACCGAAACCGCGGTTTTGTGGGCATGAAAACCAAAACTGAAACAGAAGTCAAAAAAATGAAAATGACCCATTCAGAGAATTTACACAGAGGTTTTACTAGAAAAATTTAGCAAAGTTGGTGAACGATCTATATAGGTGGCTGTGCAACAATGGAAAATGTTAAGACTCTGTCCCGTAATGTCATAATGAGTTAGCCGCTAAGAACAACTGTCGTTTGGCCCACTGAGTGAGCTATCCCCGTCATGTGGAACGCGCGTCATAGCACATAGCCATTGTGCGTCGTTGGAATGAGTTGAGCGCATTGCGCTTTTAACTATAAGGCCGAGCTCTGGTCAGTGAACGCAAAAATAAAAGCGTGTAAAACACAACAGTCATCTCATTAATTTTCTATGAAAGGGTTGGGTTTGTTTATCCCCGTGAATGAAAAAAAATGCGTTTCTTCACGCTGTTGGGTTTGTTTATCAAAAATATCTGGCATGTGCGTGAAGGTAATTTGCAAGGTAGTATTGGGGCTTATGTGCCCTCCCATCCTCTTCATTGTTTGGATGGAAGATTATCTATGATATTTAACCATCCTGGAAACAGTACAACTCTGTTTCTAAACGACATATTTACGAATGAAATGCCCATTCCATCGTATTTCAATGCAGCATTGGAGGTTATGTGCCCTCTCATCCTCTCTTCATTGTCTGGCTGGAAGATTATCTATGACAGCGGTTTTCAAACTTTCTGTGGTGTCGTTACTTGTGGCACCACAATGGCCGCTTTCAATTTAGGTTCCCTATTGTTAACCCTCCAGATTACCATAACCAACACTAGTAGGTTAGCTGTATTCATTGTAATAGATACCTTTACTTCCTGTCACATGAGTGTAACATGCTATTTAAGAGCCTGTCAACAGGAAGTAAACTGTCTCTGCAGTTGTAGCTTACACAACACTTGTGACTCTTATTTATTATGCCATAGTTATACCCACGCGGTACAGAGTGTACCTGCCCAGTATATTAAACTTTCTCATGTGGCGGAACGGTAATTTTTTTTTCCGGGGTGGTAGAGACCGGCACCTTTGTGGCTGTGATGAACCTGGGGGAGAGAGAGAGAGAAAGAGAGTTAATCCTCGATCTGTAACAGAAAACAAGATTTTCACGATTGTATTTATTTATAAAAACGTTAAGAAGATTGAAACACTGAAAGCCTTTCAAATCTTACAAAAACAAAACAAACAACAAAAATGTTTTCTTATTTTAAAAACATGCGCAGCTAGTGCGAAAAGTGAGCCCGTTTATTTTCCGATTGCTGGTCCGATTATTTTCCGATTGAGAACAGGCACTGTAGAAGAACACGACTACGGCTTGTTAACAAGCGTCACCCCAGGACAAAAACTTCGTATAATTTTATGTGGGATTACAACGAATTAGAAACAAATATTTAAAATTTGTTTTGTTAAAAATCAACCTGGTATGGAATTTCGGCTGCTTTCGTCACCGCACGTTTTGTTTTTTGATGAAACCACGTCGCGTCTAATCGCTTACTTACCACTGGACTAGCTTCAGATAACTACAGTCCTACACACATACAGCCAGGCACCCACAAGTATTAAGCTCGCACGTGCGACAGTATAGCGCCGGGCAAGAAGCGCGTGTTGCAACCATTTACTGCGAATTACTTTTCATCTTTAGTGATTGCAATTTTTAGCAGTATTGTTCCTGCAATAATAGTATCATTACTTTCATCCGCTGATTACATTAGAAGGATGGGCGTTTACCCGAATGTTATACTAGCTGAAACTCTGATGAAAATTCTAGCAGTGGGCGTTTGTTTATCTGAGCGTTTAAGGTGAATTCATATTTTTGTCCTGGAGAGCGCCGCAGACAGGCGCCCGTCCCTTCACGGGCTGGCACCGTTCCACGGAACATACTTTGAGAACCGCTGGATATTTAACCATCAGGGAAATAGTACAATTCTGTTACTAAACTGCATATTTACGAATGAAATATCCATTCCATCGTATTGCAAGGCAGCGTTGAAGCCTATGTGCCCTTCCTTCCTCGTCATATTGTTTGGCTGGAAGATTGTCTAATGATGTTTTACCCATCCTGGAAACTACAGGGGTCGAACGAATGGGGAAAAAACACATTCGAATATTCGGCCAAGTTTTTCCCATTTCTAGACCCGACTACCCCCCCCCCCCACCTCCAGAAAAATTCCATTTTTTTGTTAAATACCCAAGGGCATATTTAGTCTTATTTAGTCTATTTGCAATGCAAGGGCATACATAATACAACCACAAGTTTAATTTGATCTACAGTAAAATTAGACATTGAATTATTGTGAATTTTGGTTATTCTGTGCTGCAGTTGGCAATTCATCATTTTATCAGGAGGGGGGGGGGGCAAAAAAATGATGAATTACCAACTGCATTACGGATTGACCATAATCCACCATAATTCACCATAATTCGTGTCTTCCCTTTCATTTACTGGGAGCCACAGAAGCCCACAGGACAACTTAAAAAACCAACTCAAAAATGAAAAAAAAAACGTAAATTTACGCAGAACTTTTTTTGGGCGAATATTCGAATGGAATAAATCCTATTCGAGTACGCTCTTAACGAACGAATATTTGAATATTCGAATATTCGTCCGACCCATACTGGTAACAGTGCAACTCTGTTACTAAACTACATCCTTACAACCCGTGCCCATTCCGACGTATTGCAAGGCAGCATTGGGGCTTAAGTGCTCTTCCATCCTCATCACTGTTTGACTGGAAGGGTTGTCTCATAATGTTTTACTATCCTGAAAACAGTACAACTCTGTCACTAAACTACATCCTTACAACCCGTGCCCATTCCAACGTATTGCAAGGCAGTATTGATGCTTAAGTGCCCTCGTCCTCATCACTGTTTGGCTGGAAGATTGTCTAATATGTTTTACCCATCCTGGAGACAGTACAACTCTGTCACTAAACTACGTCCTTACAACCCATGCCTATTCCAACGTATTGCAAGGCAGCACTGGGGCTTATGTGCCCTCATCCTCATTATATGAAGTCAAACCAAGTAGTGCTACATAAAAATATACAAACAACGTTTCGAAAACTTTCAATTTTCGTCATCAGGTTAGCAATAAAATAAAAGCATGGCAAAAACCACTAAGTCATCCTACATTAAAAGCATAAACACAGTTATTTAAAATGGATAAAAACCACCAATGTAGGATGACTTAGTGGATTTTGCTATGCTTTAATTTTATTGCTAACCTGATGATGAAAATTGAAAATTTTCGAAACGTTCGTTTGTATATTTTTATGTAGCACTACTTGGTTTGACTTCATATAATCTGTTACTGTGCTTTTTTACTCTATTTTCACATCCCTCATCCTCATCATGTTTAGCTGGACGATTGTCTAATGATGTTTGGCCCATCCTGAAAACAGTACACCTCTGTTACTAAACTACGTCCTTACAACCCATGCCTATTCCAACTTATTTCAAGGCAGCACTGGGGCTTATGTGCCTTCGTCCTCATCACTGTTTGGCTGGAAGATTGTCTAATAATGTGTTATCCATCCTGAAAACAGTACCATTCTGTTACTAAACTACATCCTTACAACCCATGTCCATTCGAACGTATTGAAAGGCAGCATCGGGGCTTATGTGTCCTCCCATCCTCATCATTATTAACTTGAAAACTGTCTATGATAGTTAACCATGCTGGAAGCAACACTACTGTATTACTAAATTACATATTTACGAATGACATTACACCAACAACCCTCAAACGGAAATCCAAAGAGCCCAATGTCAGGGTATACCAAACATATTACCGAATGAAAGCACCACCTTGCCTTGAAGGCAATCTAAGCAAGTTCCAGTGCTTCCTCACACTAATGAAATTCCATACCCAATAATCTTATTAATCGCAAGCGCAAAATCTCCCGAAGTTCGAGAAGGAGATGTCGAGGACAAACTTCGAGACCTCGGTTCGGCGAACGACCGATGTTTGCCGAGTTAAGTCCCACCGCTAAAATTGGTCAGTCGCCAAAGGATTAAATAGCAGAATTAAATGCCCGAATAGGAATCGAGGACAGCACACGTGCTGAAAAGATCGATGCTCTTCTCACCACTGTTCTGCCGCAATGAGTGATATGACAGGGAATTTCCGTGATAAACACACGTGTCTATTACAATAACGTGTCTTTTTCGTTACACTCTTAAACACAAAAGAACAATTAATGAAAACAGTTTGCACAGACTTTTATACATGTTAAGAAAGGAATCGAAATTTAATTTTTGAATGGTACTGCAAGCTTTTCTAATAATTAGTGTTACTCAGACACAGAAGACTAACTACTTTACCTAGTGATTACTTCTTTATTTAGGAAAACTCTTAGTTAATGATTTATTTATGCTGAATTTACACTGAAGAATTTCTGCTGGTGAAAAGTAGTAAAAATAATGAATTTTAAAATTGAGTTTCAATTTTTAATGTGCAATTTTTACCTTACAGTGACAATTTCTATGCCAGTTAGCTGTTACTGCATTTGTTTTAAAAATTAAACTAAGGTAATAGTCTAATTTTTAATTCAGACGCAGTAACTGCAAACTGGCATAGAAATTGTCACTGCTAGGTGAAAATTGTTGTATTAAAAATTAAAACTTAATTTTTAAATTTCTTATTTTTACTATTGTTACGAACAAAAATCCTGATTTTCACATGTATGTTTGATATAAAAAATTCCTACTTTTTCCCTCCCTAAAACGTGCTGCGACCAAGCCGAAAATTTCAGGTTTGGGAAAATAATGAGGGTGTTAAATACCACCAACCTCCTCAAGTGGTACGTTCGTGGCTCCCCCAGAGTACTTGAGCTACACACTTCACGTCCCTCGAAAAATTGTGATTTTTAAGTAAACGTTTAGTAAGGAAAACGAGTTTGATACCTGGTTTTCGTATTACTGCTCTGTTGTCAGAAATATCGAACAAAACTTGTAAACTGCGAAAAATCTTTATTTAAATTGTGTAAAATCATCCCTGTAACGGATCTAATGTTTCATTTTATGTTTAAGAGTGTCATCGTGGCTGAGCGATGAGAGAGCTCAGCCTGGTTGTTGGAGGCTTCCGGATCTGGTTGAACCCCTGGAAAGGGGATCTTGGCAAAGTCCCCGTCTGGACTGCCGGCCAGGGTATCGTGAGAGGCTACCATTTTCCTTCGGCGGTCATGGGAACTATTCTGGGCAATCTTTCGGCCCCGACGATGATCGGAGGTTTTCCGGATCGAATCCCCGGCTTGGCACCTCCCTTTACCAGATAGTTCTTTTTCTTTAAAAGTCTGGTAATGTTCAAAATTGAGCCGGTTCAGCCATACAAGCATTAAATTGCTTCGGCGGACTTCGGCAAATTAATTAATTAAATAAAAAAATGTAGGGTCAAAAATTGTTGCCCAAGCTTTCTTCATTGAAATTCTCCTATAAAGCAGTTTACGTCCATTCCAATATATATATTGTGTATATATATATATATGTATATATATATATATATATGTATATGTATATATATGTATATATATATATATTGTTTTGATAGCCAAACGGTACGGACAAAACAAAACACAAAACTCTATGAATGTGAAAAAAAAAATTAGGAGTTGGCAGAAATTCTTAAATTTTTTTTCGGGGATGGACGGAGGGATGGTTTATTATGGATCATGCGCTCCATTACTTAGACACCAGAATTAAGAAATACTTAAGAAACTAAACTTAAGTAAACACTGCAGTGCGTGCAAACACCTAAGAAACTAAACCAACCTAATCACTACAGTCTGCCAGAGAGTTTGCAAAACTACGATACATACGCTCAAGTTTCGATTATTACACGCAAATGTGTGAGGCGAGACACCAAAAAATAAAGAAGGTCCAGCAAAATGGCCGCTTTCGTGCCTTAAGCCTTAACCAGACCAGAGCTATAGTACAGTACCGGCCGGATTTTGGATGAAAATATTATACGCGATTGGATTGGTCATTATGACCACTGATGCGATTGATTTAGTCTGTTGCCGCTTTCTGTCAACCGAGGGCGACACTTACAGCACAAAGAATGCCAACGTTCCTCCTCGCAACACTTTCTGGATACACGAACGTGTCGCTTTTTTTTTTCGAAGTGCAGAGAAATAGCTTAACTGTGGCTGAGTGATAACATTAAAAAGTATTTAAAAATACTTTTGTAGATTACAAAAATTTGTCACACAAATCTACGTAAAACTTAAAATTATTATTTTGAAACCCGCCGCCAGCTACCAATAGATGTCGTGACTCACCAATCAAAGATGCGAATTGCTTGGCCAATTCCCGAACAGGCCTGGCGTGGCGGCCATTTTGTCTACCCCCCTAACATTGTTCTAGGTCGGGCCGGATAGTGTGTACTGGTCAGAACCAGGCGCAGGGTAGGTAAGTAGGTAGTGATGCTTTTCTGAAAACATGTTATAAAATAACACCTGCTTTCATCAACGGCACCAGAAGGCAGCACTTGCCACGGTCTCGTAGGAGACGAAACTTGAAATAAAAAAAATGGCGGCATCCTTACCATGGTAACCATGGCAATAGCGACGAAATACTCGTGCGTGGGCAACATCCGAATTTGAAGAACTTATTATGGGTTCGACAAACCGTATTCAGTTCGTTACAAGAAACATGAACCACAGAAGAAACTTCAGCTTACGCGACCACTCAGCACGCTTTTGGGAACACAAAACCATGCGTTATACTTAGCGCCACTCGTAACTCCAAACCGTTTTATAATTGAATGTTGAATTAAAAAAAGTAAGACTTGATCAGCCAGTTTCGATCTCTCTTACAATTATTTTAACGTTCTAATATGATATTTTTTAAGTGATTAATTTTGTGTTCTAGTATAGTAATCAATTTGTTTTAGTGACGCTAAATAGATTCACTCCCCATGATGCTTTCCTTTTCCTGTTACTTGACGACAGCACCCTCTGGCGGTAAATCGTTGAAAGCAGGTACTATACTCCGTACGCGATTTGTAAACCGGGCGTGGCTCGCGAGCAGCTTGATTGTAGCGTACTTTTTCCCGGAGTCGGTGTGCCTTGTGGCTATCTAGAAGACCGCACCAAGGTTTGTCTGTGCGCGATCATGGTTTTGTTTATTTGATGCCAATTTTTTTAATGTCGACTTTAAAAAAATTGTTTATTACAGGCCTTCTCCATCAATAGGGAATCGAAGACAAATAAAAAAAATATTGGGGGAGGGGGGGTATATGATACATTTCAGGCTGAATTCAAAAAAGAGAAAATACTTTTTTTCTTACCGAATCTCATTTTAGCCTCGGTTTTGTTTCCACTTACTGTCACAATTTCCGACTCAGGCCCTTTCAGCAGTGGAGTAAATAAGGATGGTGGAGTAAAAGGGCTCCCCCCCCCCACTCTATTATCGTGCCATGGGGCATTAAATCTTTGGAAAAATGCATTTATTTACTATTTTCTTTAAAACATTCGCCACTGCCTTTTGGGTATTTCTCCCCCCCCCCACCCTTCTTGTATTTTGGGTCAGACGGTAATAAATATAAAAAAAAAACGTAGGTTTTAAGTTTTAATTCATTGTGGAGCTAAAAAAAAAAA
>JAHWFP010219767.1:0-30167 GCA_023313725.1 Lithobius niger | reverse complement strand
GATTTACGTGCAGACACTCGAACCACAGATAAAAATTCTCTTCAAGGCGATGGTTTCTTAGCAAGCACTTTTAATGCTTTTGCAGTGCTTGATTATTACACAGACGATCAATTAATCAAATGAAAAAAAAAAGAACACTTGTTTCCCATTATGATTATCGGAAACATTTTACCATGATTACACATCAATTACAGACAATTCGCTAACTCATAATAATTGAACAGTAAAATCATAATCAATTAACCCTTTAAGGACTCCCATCAGGTTTCACTTTGTTTTGCCCAATACTGAAAAAGCTAATTAAAAATCAAGGCGAAGAAAGTGTTCATTTTTTAAATAAATGTACGGGACTTAATACCCCGTTTTTTGTTTCAGTGGCATTGGCTGGAAGTTTTTTGATCTGACTAATAGAAGACTGTTAAGCCTCTGGTACATCATCGTTCTACATGCTTTTGTCTAAACCTACACACCTTACTGCGTATGTTGTACCATCTAATTTCTACCGAATAAACCTTCGAATACCGTAAATGTTCGCTAGCGTGAAAATGTGAAAAGTTAGCAAAGTAGAGAAGTATTCGTGTAGCTGGTACAGCAAAGGAACATCTTAAGGAAATTCTGCGTTGGTAGTTCAGCTCTGCATTCAAGCACATTGCACATGTAGCAGAAACCAGAGGTGGTAAATTCAAGGGAAGTTTTCAGTGACCTGCAGAATTTACAAATAGCACACAACAACAGTTGAGTAACTGTAACATCGCACGCATGTGTTAAAAATAGTTGCTCCGTGAAGAATTAAGGAAATTATGGGAAGGGCTGTTTCATCCTTACAGACTTCACAGATAAACTTGGCATCTACGCAAACGAAGTGAAATACAAACTGTTGTTGCACTGTACTAAGGTTTTGCAGTATGGCACGGTTCTGAAAATGGTGTTACCATAGGCTCTACTTGAACATAAAAGTACCGGTATCAACAATACTGATAAGGACTGATGCTTAAAATACTTCTCCCTTTTCCTGATCGACCCTCAATTCCACGATGTGGCTCTTCCTGTTTCTTAAAAGTATCGGATTTCAATCCTGTGAGCAAAATTCAACATCGCCGTGTTAATTGTGCGAGTTTAGTTAAAATAATTGTTTACATCCAAAAAAGAAGGCTAACCTGGTGGGAATGGTCATAATCATACCATAACCATCGTTAATACCGCTGCTGTGCTAATACTGTGGTGCTATTGTGATGGGCAGCGACACCTAATCGCAAGAGGCCTTCAGTGCACTTCAGCCACTTTCGGGCCACTTCTTCTTCATATTTCTATTTTATTTTTTAATTGATTTTAATTAATTTTTGGACGCTGAATCTAACGAAGGGGCAAGGTGCCCCGATGGTTAGCCAGACGTCCCAAGTTCGAGTCCGGCCTCAGCTACTCCTGGTATATTCACGAAGAGAAGGGCCCTGTGATGTCTCATGCTCATGTCGATTGTGGCATGTAAAAGAACCTACGAATTTCCGATGGGATTGTCCCTCTCTCCTTCTGGCGCCATAGCTACGGCTGCGAACGCGTCAAAAAGCTAAGCTGAATCTAACAAACAGTTTGCCTCTATCTCGTACCATTCTACAGATGATGGGCTCAATTGTTGGCCACTTCCGGCCACTCGTGGGCCACTTCCGCTTCATACTTGCATTATTTTTCTTTAATTCCTAGTAACTAATTTGTGGACGCTGAATCTAATGGTGAAAACCGTTTGACTGTATTTGGCACCATTCTGGAGATGAAAAAGACAAACAGACAAAGTCGTTGTTATAGTCTTCCCAGCTTTCGCTATGCAGAAGATTAAATGGAACCATACTAATACCACGAGTACCGGTATACCACCCAAGCTTAATTGTCGACTTGTGATGTCACCACTGACATGCACAGAACGCTTAACACAACATTGTCGGCATGTTTTACTACAACTGCAGTGAAAAACAAAAGATGTGAAGACCCACAAGGATGACATATTGGTTAAATTTGTGTAAGAATGGTCTTCAACTATTAATTGAAAGATGGGACGAGCAATCTTAGATGTCGTTTTACATGTCAAAACTGTAATATTGTCATATGGAAGAACGCTATTTTCAAAGTAAATCACGACATCATGAAAAGTTAAAAAATACACAAAAACCACCTTAACGACCTGGCCGGAGAGTCCCATGGAATTTTCGGTGAAAAAATGAGCCATTTACCTTCTTCAGCACACAAAACGAAGCCCAACAACTGCAGTCACATTTTCCAAGTCCTCACAAATTTAAATGCCATTCAGACGATGCGCCTGCTAGGAACCATTGATCTGCATCTGCTATGCTAACAAGCCCCACTGGCATTCCAGTTTCTCTGCAATCTCCAGTCTCACAGTTTGATCAACAGAACTGAAGGAGGCTCATAAGGGATACCTTCTGCTTCGTAAAGCAAAGGATGGCAAATAATTGAACAGCACATAGGCGAGAGTCTCTCAACGTGTTGGAAGTGAGAAGCACTCACGCTATCTGGTGTTTGTAAAGTTTTATTTGTTATGCAATGCCATTAAGGCGCTCTCCACGGCAGGTGGTTCCCACGTGCTCTCGAATCCTCACTTGCAGTTGCCAAACTGTCTTCCCAATATAGACAAAACTGCAGTCAAGGCGCGGGACACATTAAACCCCACTTCGATACTCTCTCAAGTCGGATTGCAATCCACAAACTACGTCATTTGTGAAGAGGGAGGTAGATTGCTTGCTCACAAATTTGCGTCTTATAGGTTAACGATGAGAAGGTTCTATCAGTGGAGTGGGGGGGGGGGGGCGTCCTGGACCACGTGGGGTAGTTCCAGGGTAGAGGAGGAGATTAGAGAATAGAGGCCACTCCATTTTCGCTATGTAGGAACTCCTGTGTAGCAACTTCTTAAGGTTTGGGCAGTACTGCAGGAAACGGCTGACTCAATTACAGCATGTAAAGGCTTTCTGGACGCACTCACTACTGCCCAGCACCTATGTCAACACAGTTGGCTCACTATAATCGCTGCCTCTTGCTGCTCGTTGCTACTCCTTTTGACGGCCTTCATAACCTCCTAGTTACAGCGTTGACGATATGGATGGGGAACCTTCGCTACAAGAACATTGTTTTGGCGTCTGTCAGGAACTACGATACTGTCTCATCGTCCGAGGAGTGATTGATGTTTCTCTTTAGCTCGTTTGATGCGAATGAGCTCAAGAGAATCATTGATCATTCCTCGGACAAGCGTCGGCTGAGCAAAGGTAAGGTGCCAACGAAGTGCAGAGCGGAGAAGAAGAAACCCTAAAAGGAATCACAGATACAAAGGAGGGAGTGTACAATGTACCTTGTGGTGAGTGCGACACCATCTACATTGGGAAGACCAGGAAAGGTGTGTGCAACAGAATTCGCCAGCACATGGCAGATACAAGATTTGGTAAAGAAGAAAATGGCAACGCAGTGCACCGCTTTAAAAGTGCCAAACGTAGCATTGATTGGGGTAATACTCAAACATTGCTGACCTCCAATTCAGACAGAGACAAACACCTACGTTGTCTTGAATCGCTAGCAATCAAGGCACATGAACAATGCAAGAAGCGTCTCATGAATATTCAAGAGCCAGAAATGCCGGCAATCTAGCACATTGTACCCAGGGATCTCTACGCCAACTTCAGCAGCAATGGAAGGGCCAGCGTAATCAAAACTTGTGCGTTGAAATACAGTGGGATGTGAACCAAAGAAAAGGTTTTCTACCATATTCTGAAGAAGACAATATGAGTTAATCCTGGTTTGAGATTTAATTCAAAACTGTCGAAAATTAGCATAAATACTTACCGGTATTTTCCGTTTGAGATTGTGCGTTTAAAGAATGGAAGAATTTCACCAAGAAGACTGCCTTGCTGGTTAAAATATGAAGGTTTAATTTAAAAACGTCTAGCTTCATACTCTGAAATGTAGCAGACGACATTACTTATGTACGGAGGAAAATACGCAACATTCCAGACAGGCAAGAACGATTAAACAATTTTTGGGGGGAATTTTCGACAGTCAATTTGCTGTTGATGGAAAAAACCTAGCCGACTATCATCTTCAGGCACGAAATAAAAACTTCAAACACACTACCACTTATTTACAGTCCATTAGATTCGAAATTGGCGTTAACTTGGCCTCCGATATTTACAAGGTACATACAAGGTAGGTGCACAACGCTCATGCACTGCCTGTCTCTGTTATTTTGAAGGCCGTTATTCCACTTTTTTCTTAGACGCTCTCTGAAACCAGCATCCAACAGGAACTGGATTGAAGAGTTAGACGGTCCCTGGCATCGCCGTACACCAGATGGATACCTCACGCCGCATCCATTGGAAAGGAACTGAAACATTGCTCATTTCAAACTCGAGCAGAGACTCACACCCGAGAGGCCTCGAATCCCTGGCTATTCAACACCACGTCCGAGAGAAGGCCGTGCTGATGAAGGGCGTGTTGGGACAGTCTAACCCTTCAATCCAGTTCCTTTTGGATGCTGGTTTCAGAGAACGTCTAAGAAAAAAGTGGAATAACGGCCTTCAAAATAATGGAGGCAGTGAATGAGCGTCGCGCACCTACCTTGTATATACCTTGTAAATATTGGAGGCCAAGTGAATGCCAATTTCCAATCTAATGGACTTTAAATAAGTGGTAGTGTCTGGAGTTTTTATTGCGTTCCTGTAGATGATAGTCGGCTAGGTTTTTTTTCCCATCCACAGCAAATTGACTATCGAAAATTCACCAAGAATTGTTTAATCGTTCTTGCCTGTCTAGAATATTGCGTATTTTCCTCCGTACGTAAGTAACGAAGGTTTAAGCAAAGGTTCGTCAAGATACTTCATGAGTAAGTTCAGAACCAAAGAGAGGTCCCAGTCCCAGTCCGGGAAGAATCTTCTGGTTGCAGGTCTCAATTAGTTCAAACGATTTGATGAGTCTTGAGATGCGAAAACCGATAAACAGTTCTTCTCCCTGGAGCTTTGTAAATGGAATTTATAGCAGAGCGGTACGACAAAAATGTTGGATCCTTTTAAACCTGAGTTGGAGATACTATTTGCCGTTTGGAAATATACTTTACCTGTTAATTTTTGCATTAGCAGTACACCTCGTCAAAACTGGCGGAGGGTGCCACCTTGACCAGTACCCAAGGCTTACGAGCTGGATCCCCCAAAAAAATAACATAACTTCGCACTTTATTTAGAAAAATCAGAAGAAAACAGGATTTGCTTCTCTTTCGTAGGATGTGGTGGCACCGATCGATGGGTGCAGTCCATCGGCTTGTGTGGTCGTCTCCCTGAAATAAAGCAAGGCGACAACAGCCTGGTTTCACCAGGAAGTTGTGGCGAGTATCTCTGGAACCGGGATGCTGCTGTGGAAGGCCATGATGCTTAAATTACCATACTTCATGCGCCGCAATCCTGATGTTGCTGTCGGAGATGTCAAGGTTGGAGTCTTCGTAAGCGTGCTGGATGACATGTTTGATCCATGTTGCGATCATTCTTGTAGAGGTTTCGCCAAAGGGGTTCTTGTAGGAGAGAAAGAGCTGATTTCGACCTTGGCGAAATTCGCCATTTTCTGTCCTTTTTATGTAGTATCAAAGCATGGAAGTGGAGAGCGGGCGTTCAGGTTCATCACCAATTATGTTAGTGAGCGCTGGAATGATGATCGGTTTTGATGGTCCGCAAGGTTTTGGGGTTTTTGCACGGAATGAGGATCTTCGGAGCAAGTGAACATGAGTGACATTTGGATAAAAGAAAGTGAAATTTGGTGCAATGGACAAGGCTTGGATTTCAATGCAGCGTAGGCTGGCAGCTAAGATTATTAAGAAGAAGGTTTTGCGTGTTAAGGCGCCAGAGTCGCTGTTTGTTAAGGGTTCGTAGTATACCTTCATGAGGGAGTTCAGGACGAATGAAAGGTCCCAGTCGGGGAAGAGTCGACGTATGGTTGGGCGTTCGATTTCAAAGGATTTGATAGAGAGGAAATACGAAAGTCTTGAAGGAAGTTGGAATTGAGGGATGAACGGTACGCAAGGATTGTGAAGCCTTACAAGCCGTCATTGAAGAGGTCAGTGAAGAAGATTAAAGAGTTCTGGTAGAGGGGGATTGATTGGATTACCTCCCATTACACCAACGAAATCATCTTTTCCAATGACTTACAATGAATTTTGTTGGTTGATTCCCTGATGGCTTTGCTTGCAATTCTGATTCTTGCAGTTCCTCAAGAAATCTAGCCTTTTTGACGAGTTTGATGACAGTAGCCACCAATGTAAGTTCAGCGAGGTAAGTTTCAGTGGAGATGTGTTCTCTTTCTTTGAGGTAGTTGGTATGGAACTTCTGGAAGACTTCTTGGGTTGTCGACTAAGAGGTTTAGAAGTTGAGGGAACCATGCTGCTGATGGCCAATTTGGTATTATCAAGAGGAAGACGCCTTGGCAAGACTATCTTCTGATGGACCTGTGGCAGAAATTTGAACGGGGGTAAGAGGTACCAGTAAATATTTTGCCAGGGAAACGTTAGTGGTTCCACTGTTCATGCTTGGTTGCCGTGCACTGGGCTAATGAAGTGGGAAGTCTGGCATTGTGCCTCGTGGCGAATAGATTTAACATGGGCATGCCCCAAATGCTGAAGATAGTTTCGCAAATGGATTTCTTCAAGGTCCATTCAGCTGAAGGTGGTTTTTGGCAAAAGACAGAGAGTATAGTATCACATTGCGGGTGCCCGGTATGTGAAGCGGGAGGATCGTTATTGTTAAGGCAGAGGCACAGTTCGAAGATCATCGAAGAGATGTTGTGAATTTGTCGGGATCGTGTGCCTCCCTCCTTCCGTATGTAGGCTATTGCAGTTGTGTTGTCTGCTTGGACCTGAATTGTTTTCCCCGTGATGATGTGGCAAAAATGATGAGTGTTGAGAATGGCTTTCAGCTCCAGAATATTGATGTGATCTTTGTCATTTTGTGTCTATTTGCCTGAGACTTCGTGGGGAGCAATGTGAGCACACCAGCCGTGAAGAGAGGCATCCATCAGAAGGTAGAGATCCGGAATGGGCTCGTGAAGTGGTAAGGTTTGAGAAAGTGTCTGGACGTCTGACCACCTAGTAGGGTGTTGGTAGGGAACTCCTCGTTCCACGAAAGGGAAAGGTGTTGTGGATGAGGCGACATTCCCCATGCGTCGATGCGAAAGTGACGGAGTGGTCTGGTCATCAATCTGCCATAAGGGACAAGATTGGCCATAGAGTATTAGAGTGTGGGTTGGTTTTTAACGAAAGAGTCCGTTTTGTGATATTATGTTTTCAATCCTATTTGGTGAAGCATAACTGTTGCAGATACGAGGTTGAAGAATACTCCTAGGAAAATGAAATCTTCGGCTGGAGTTAATCTCGATTTCTTTAGGTTCACGCCGAAACTGAGCTGGTGAGTTATAACATTGTAGAGTTGCAGGTGTAGACCAGTTGGGACTGACTATGATGGTTTAACAGCCAGTCATCTAGGTATGCGCTTGCTGGGATTTGATTTTGATGCAGATGAGCCAGAATAGATTTGAAGATGAGGGTGAAAATTTTGGGTGTTTAGACCAAAACGTAGGCAACGAAATTCATATACTTTACTGTCATACATGAAGCAGAAGAGTTGACAGACTGATGCATGTAGCGGGATGTGAAGGTGTGCATCATCTAGGTATACTGTATTGAAATCGTCCAATCTTTTGGTTTGAATGATCAGTTTGAGTGATTGACAAATGGAGTCGAGAGTTTCCATTTTGAAATGGCCGTTTTCCATTTTTTGGGTTTAGAGGTTTAAGATTGAAAATGAGTCTGTTGCCGCCAGACTTTTTTGGTCGAAGGAATACCGAACTGTAGAAGTCTGGGGTAAGAGGGTTTGGGCTTTCAACGATATTGCGTTTTTTGCCAGGAGTGTGTGAACTTCGGACGAAAGGTGAGGAGATGTAGGCGGAGTGAATACCCTTGGACGAGATGATATGAATGGTGGTTTGGACAGGAATGCCAGGTTAAAGCCTTGGCTTATTATGGAAAGGAGGAAGTAACGAAGGTGACTGCCGACAGGGAGATCCGAAACCGATGCGAGTCGTTGGTGACTACGGGGCGTTCGTTTGGTTCCAGGGAAAGAATAACGGCTGTGTTGGCCTGGTGTGGAGCTGCGGTTAGTTGAGCCACCTCTTCACCGGTTGGATGATCTGCCTCGAAAGGACTAGGTGCTATTAGGGTGACTCCACTTTGAACTAGTGCCTTCGTATGGCTATTCTGTTGTGACCAGTAAGTTCCATTCGACCGGTAGTTGAAGGACTTGAAGTACTGGTTCTTGAAGAAAGGTTCGAATTGTATTTGTTTGGTCTCTTTCGGTTTCCTGGAGACGTCCAAGTGAGGTGCCAGTTTAGGGATGAGGCCCCCTAAGACGGGGTCTGATTGATAAATGGGCTGGTTGTGAAGTTCATGTCGTGTCGAGTCATTCAACTTGGAAGTGGAGTTCAGAGCACGTCTGTAAGAAGAAGTGTTGAAGAGTGCCTTCGTCAGCCAGTTGTAAGAGTGGAAGGTGGTGAAAGAAGCCCTCTTGAAAACAAAAATTTTAACTAGTGAAAATTAGTTTTAACTTACCTAAAATACTTACCTTCAGTAATATTGCTAAAACCACCTTTTTACGCTATTTACTGCTTGCTTATGAACTAAAAACACCATTTTTTACGTTCTCCCTAAGCTTTTCTCCACTGCCGCCAGGCGGCGCTGCACGTCCTTACCGACGTCAGCGCCCCCACCAGGCCAACCGCATCACTTTCACTTTCACTCCGGTTCAGTGATTGCGGGGAGGCGGGCGGGTCCTTACTGAAGGTAAGTATTTTAGGTAAGTAAAAACTAATTTTCACTAGTTAAAATTTTCGTTTCTTACTTCCTGCAAATACTTACCTTCAGTAATATTGCTGAATTTGTCAGACAGGAGGCGGGAATCACCACCCCAACCAGGAACCCCGGAGAACAAGCTTACTAAACCACACACACACTGCCACCAAAACACTAATAAAGAACCAAAAGGCAACCAACCCACCAGGACCAGGTATCCAGCGACGCCATGGTCCCCAACCAACAGCCGGGTGAGTTAGCCCAACGCCTGGCAGTACCTCCACCTCATCCTTGAGAACCTAGCTCAGGAACAAGGCACACAGCCCAGAAAACCGGCCCGCTCCACTAGAATTGCCGTAATGGAGCACAGCCAGAATAACACACTGAAACAAGGCACACCGAATCGGGCTTCACCCCCAGAAAGCCTGGCCAGCCACAACATGGCTTGCACCACAGATCCGCCCGCCCCAGGCCACTCAGGACCCCCAAGGAAGTACGCACAAACAGGGGCGGGTGGCGCAGGAAGCACGCTGCTACTGCTACGTCCAGCGGCGTCCCGCACCAGAGTGTACGAAATGTCCGCATTACCCTAGCGAAATCCTAACCTACAATTACCGTACTGTTTCAAAGCAGGTCCAGAAAAAATACTGAAGCACAACTGTACATGTAATAGCGACATTTCGAAAGGTCCAACACTTGACCACATAGCTTAAAACAAACACGGCATAAACAACAAGACTGCAGTTTGCATCCCTTGCTGCCCGTATCAACACCAGAACGCGAGGGAGCGTCCGCTCCATCCGAAACCGGAAGGTATCTCCCCACTAGGCTAAAGTGCTTGATCAGCCAGATACAATTCTCCAGGCATGCACAATGCATAACCACCGACCAGGCTTCCAAACATTCTTTCCTGAATTGGGGAAAGTACATTTCAGTTTCAGGCCTTTAACACTACCTTGACACATTAAACAATGACATGAACACTGTAAACCCTCTACTGGGAAGAACCATTCATAGTTAGGCTATGACAACCAACACACTCTCCCATCCGTCTCATGCAACCACAATGCTACAGAAGGTATAACATTACTTAAGAGTCACAATTATAGAACGCCGCTGAACATAGCCTATTCAACCGCCCTAGGTTCAGTCATTCCGACAACATGTCTGCACCATTTAGTGCAGACGGCACGTTATATAAACAGAAATATAGCTTTCGTAGCCAATCCCCCAAAAACATACATTTAATGGCAATGTGCTTTGACCTCAAGTTTCTCACCTCATTCCTAGTAAAGTGGATGGCAGAATGGGAACCACAGTACAATGAAGGTGTTGTAGCCAACGGTGCCAATACCGAATGTGACATGCACTGTGTAGCCAGGCCAATACTCCTACAGCCAGAATCATTGCAATGAGTTCCGCCTCCATTGTACAGAGGCATACCAACTCTGCTTTCACAGCCCCACAAAACAGGCACGCTACCCAAGAAGACAATGTGCCCACCGAAACTACACCGGTCGACTCTACCGGCTGCCCAAGATGCAGCTACACATGCATACGATTCAGATCCTGTGAGACTTGAAAGAACAATAGCATAATGTATCGCACTGACAGTACATAAGTATCGCAGTATGGTCAACAATAAGCGAATATGAATGGACGTAAAGGCATTGGTATATTGGGGCAATATTATAACACCCAAAAGAATATCAGGCCTTGTTCTAGAAGCTACATAAACAAACTTCCTACTAGTGACCTGTATGGGAAATGTACACTTGTCTCATCTTTGTCACGCCTCGTTTGAACACCAGTACCTGCAGACATGAACTGGTACACGCACTGAACACGTTTCATCGACGTCATACCTCTTCGTGAGTTGCGAAAAGTAAGATTAAATGAATTACTGTCATGCCATCAATTCTGAGGAAGGCAACACCTAAAAGGTTATTTTTTTTTTTTTTTTTTCGAAAGACGTGAGTTCGAATTTGGATTCAAGCAGCGTTACTACAAGAGTATCGTTTCTGGCTAACAAAAGCAAAACATCCACATAAAACTGCATCTAAACCAAAATGACAAACACAGGTAAGTCCCAAGAACTGAGAAAATCCCATCATCACTAATGGCTTTTCAAGTTCTTCCCATCACAGTCACGCACTTTGGTGAAGACCATCTATGGCTGTTTGCAATAGCCACACCGTACCATGGTGAACCTCAGGTTTGAATCCTTTGGGGATTTTCCTGAAGGTTTTGCAATCCAACGTACCACACACTGGATATCCAAATCAACATTTGTCCACTTCAGAATGGATACCAATAATACATAAAAGAATCTAACCTAAAACAAAATTCACAACTGGGCTTGCTTGACAAAACCCCCGAGCTACTAGTCGGGAGCGGAAACGTCTAACGCTTCCGTCGGTATTCTTCTACGTTGTATATCCGTTTACATCCCCACTTCCATATCTATAGTTACAGTAACCTCTAGGTACCCCTCTTTTCGTAAAGGACGCAACGTCGTCTCCCATGGACCGTTCCCATTCACACTTGTGAGGAGAGGCAATGGCTCCTGCATAGGTAATCGGCCCAACAATATACACGTATGCCGCAGCATCACTGAAATCAACAGGACTATCCTGCCCACTAGAGGATACAGTTCCGAAATCAGGTGTCCGTCTACCCCTAAAATCGAACAGTGGTTCAAACTGACATCCCCGTTCTACACAATATTATTTGACATCATTAACACTGCGGAACATAATTCCATCTGGGGTGTCATAGTACACATCCAACCTACCTATCCTTTGCCCCGTCTGACGGACTACTACTTCTCTACACCAATACTGATAATCTAAAGGAGCCAATATGGGGGAGGAGCCTACACTATTACTACGAATGAATGGTCGTGGAGGAACTTCAATGGTTAGCGGGCCCTCAGTCTTATCTTCGGCTTCTACCCTAGAATTACCATCCGATTCCGACTCTGTACCCGAACTAAGTCCCTTTCCATAGTTAAATGTAGTTGCACTTAGACTGGGTTGGGCACACTCTGAGGCCTATACCGCAAGGACCTCTTCTCCCTTCCCCATAACTTAACCCCATCAACTGTTATGTTCAGTGTCAACGACCAAGTAAGTTTGGGGATTCCACTCTATATCCTACTGTGTCTACCGCATAGCCAATGAATACCCCCTCCCAGCGTTAACGTCAAGGGTATCCCTTCCCGGCTTAGGGAAGTGCACATAACACATTGCACCAGGTCTTCGTAATGTCCGACTGATACACCTCGATCAACCCATAATGTACAAGGGACCCCAAAGCCTAAGTATGAGTGAGGGTACCTATGCTTCAGGCAGGTGAACGCACATACAAATTCTGCCCAAGATTGCGTGGCAGAGAAGTCTCGTGAAGTATTGCACGTACCCCTTCTAACAACGTGCGGTTAAATCGCCTAGCGATTCCAGCCATAGCTGGTGAGTAGGCATTGGTTCGCTGGTATCCGATACCCAACCTACATAATCACAAAATTCTATACCTCGGTCCGTGCGAACATTTACAAAGTTGAGGCTAAATTGTCTGTCACTTCTGGCACGAAAGTCAACAAACGTTTGAAACACATCGCTTTCCTTAGCGATGGGAAACACCCATGCATAACGAGAATAATCACCAAGTAAAGTAAGCCCATATCGACAATTACCCAAGGACACCGTGCGATTCGGTCCCCCAACATCCATGTGAAGGAGCTCGAGGGGCTTCATACTCTGAAAAGCACCAATATCCTTAAAACTGACCCTAGTCGATTTGGTTACCTTGCAGACCTCGCACTGAGGAGAGTGAGGCTTCACTCCTAGTATCCATGTACCACCTTGGAGTTATGTAATTTAACAGGCCCAATTTACGCTGATGACCGAGCCTCGAGTGCCAGGTTTCCACAGAAACCGACTTAATTGGATTTAACATCAACATGTACCTTAAAGTCCCCCTTCTGATTCATACTTAAGCGAAGGGAACTCGTACTCGAACCAGATGAACAAGCTACAGCTCCATTCACATGTTTTATGTTTGACCGTACGAGACAATGCATACACCATACTTGTTTGCGATTCGCCCAAAAAAAAATTGGGCATAGTGGCCCCGTGCGACCGCATATAGCGGCCAGACCCCAAAGGGCATCAGAATCACCCCCCCACTCAACCTAAGGACCCAAGGAAGAGAAGACAGTCGAAGGCGAAAGGAGGGGGGAGAACCCTACTTCAAACCCATAGTACTAACCGTCCAAGTTGCCAAACTCCAGTGAGACCATGTCTTGATGCACACCGCAGGAGCCAACGCAGCTGCCATGCCAGGACCAAAGAAATGTAGAGGCAATAACGATTAATGTAAACATACCCTAACATATCATAAACACATAGGCCTATGGGCAAACGCCCATGGAGACCCTCACCATACCGCCGGCGACACATGACGACTGCGCAGCGACACCTGGCGACGGCTTTTTTTTTTTTTTTTTTTTTAATTGGTCCCGCCGCGCCCGTGTCATAGCAGCCATGCTCACCGGCGACATGTGACACCCTCGAAGTGAAAACTGGCAACAGAACGGCGACAATGTGTCTCGCTGCGTCAGCGTCATAACAGCTACTTACCCTGGCGACAACTGGCTACAGAACGGCGACAATTTGTCCCGCTGCGTCAGCGTCATTAACAGCTACTTATCCTGGTGACAACTGGCTACAGAACGGCGACGATGTGTCCCGCTGCGTCAGCGTCATACAGCTACTTTCCGTGACAACTGGCTACAGAACGGCGACAATTTGTCCCGCTGCATCAGCGTCTAGTCGCTACTGAATGTCGCCGAAGGTGCTACACACGTGTTGCAGTGGCGACAGCGTGGGTCCGGTTAAAAACCGGCTTCAATTTGCACCCCTCGGCTCAACCAGCGTTGCAATTATGTCCAAACGCGGCACTTGCAATTTTTTTTTTTTTTTGCTGGGATAGTCGGACCACGGACAGCGCCCGTGGCCGGCTTTTTACCACTCAGTGTAGGAACCGCACCGCTATTTTCCCCACCGGGAGCGGTCGTTCTATTCATCCTCTCAACACTACACTGGTGTTCAACTTACCGCCACTGTCGGCCACTCACCTAACGCCCGCCATCGGATCGGCACGGACCTGCCTTGAGGGACGGTGACAACTCCACTGGCTCACTCTACAAATCACCATCTGCTTGAAAAAAAATGGTATTTCAACACGAACATCCCGGGGAAGAACGGGAGGCAACGACGCCTCCGTAACCACGAATCACAAAGGCTCCATTCTCGGCCGCCATCTTGCCCTCGACAACGACCGGCCGACTAAAAAACACTGCCGGCATGGCCGTATCCGTTAAGCCTACCGTCTACCGACCGTTGCTGTGCTTCGATCCCGTTCCCACCGTGCTGCTTTCCAATAAGCCGCTCGTCGGATCCACTTCTTGACATCGAAGTCCGTTGTTGTAGTCCATAATACGCGTTGGTTAATTCGCGAAGCACGCAGTAAAAACTCGCACAACCATCCACGATGGGAGTGCTCGAAAAGTGATGCGGTTGGACTGGTGGGGGCGCTGACGTCGGTAAGGACGTGCAGCGCCGCCTGGCGGCAGTGGAGAAAAGCTTAGGGAGAACGTAAAAAATGGTGTTTTTAGTTCATAAGCGAGCAGTAAATAGCGTAAAAAGGTGGTTTTAGCAATATTACTGAAGGTAAGTATTTGCAGGAAGTAAGAAAGTTGTTTGATTAGGAAGCAAAGGTCTTTGCTTCATGGCGACTTGATTCGGTGGCCAGTTTCTCGCAAAGTACGTTGATCGCAGTGTTCAATGCATTGGCTTGTGACGCTGTATATAGGTTGAGGCGAAGGATTTTGTAATTGTCTCTCAAAAAGGTAGAAGGGACGTTAACTTTTGTAGTAATTTGAAGTGCGGTTCCGAAATCCATTTTGGCCTCGGCGTTGAGAAACTCCGATTACGGGGCACGTCTCGAAGCGAATAGGATTTGCTGAGCCTTCCCCAAAAGGCCGAAAGAACCTGTTTCACGCCTGGACGGGGAGGAGGAGTGTCCTTGTCCAATTCTAAGGGCTCGGCTTTTCCTAGAATAAGTGTGGTAAGTAGTGGACTGCCCTAACATGGCATGGCGTTTGGTGTTGCGAACACTCAAGCTGAAACCAAAACCGGTGGAGAGGCCTCTGTTTGTAGTTGGTTTCGTGTCAGAGAAGGGCTTGTACAAGCTTTTCTTGGTCGTCATCAAAAACTCCTCGAAGTAGACATGGAGAAAGTTCTTTTCGTGGTTGTAGTGGCTTGAAGAATGACGGGACTCTAATTGGAATCATGACGCGAAGAATTTAACGCACACGCCGAATCTAATTCACTGTTAGAATTGAGCGCTGTTGTTCTGGAGCTACGAAGGACAGCTGAAGATGATGAGTGATGGCTGTGTCGTGAACGAGAAGGAGTGGATAGGGGCCGAAAGATGGGAGGCGGGCGGGGCTGAAGGGTTGATGGGAGATAAACAGCGGCGGTGCTTGGTGGTGACCGAAAATGAGGAACGATGCCGCTTTGCCGGATGAGCCAGCTGAGGGCGGTTCTTATACCTGAAGTCATGGATTGCTCTATCCATTAATGCATGCTTCTGTTTGGTGGAGAGAGGCTGATCTTTCGGTGGGGAAGGCGGTTCCGAAGGCGGGATGCAAGAGCAACGCGGGGAGAGGGACGAAAGAATCTTTGAAGCGCCGGACTGAGGATCGTTGATGTTCGAAGTTGACCTTGAACCCGATGCCTTGCAACGAGCCATAGCTTTCCGGATGGCGACAGACATCTTGAATGGTTGGCTGCACGGAATGGGGGAAACGGAAGCAGCTTTAGGGAGGATTGACTGACGTGGTGCAGCAACCGAAAGAGACAAAGAAGGAGATGCTGGAGGTAGGCGACGGGCTGACGACAACTTCTGGATCTGCAGGCGGAGGGCTTGCCAGTGGCCGGGCCGTCATCTTCAGTGAAGAAGCTTTCGGCGAGATGCTGGATCTTGGCATGGGCTTGAAAGTCTTTCAGAAGATGGAGAGGGAAAAACGAGAGATGTGTATTCGGTGAGCAGAAGAAGATAAAAGATGGCTTCCGGCCGCCACTCGACGCTGTTATAGGAAGGAGTGTGCTCACACATGCGCAGTTGGGTTACGAAGCTGAATGGATCTGAACAACAAAAAAACCTCTAGGGAAAGACAGCACTCAAGGAATGAATGCAAAAATTAACAGGTAATGTATATTTCCAAAAGGCAAATAAAAACTTCATTTATGAGGAAACGTCAAACATTTGGGACGTCGAGAGGGTCCGTTTCTGTTTAAATACTTCTAGCCACGAGTATTAGCGGCTGTGTTGAGAACATCGTTTTTGTCCAGGTAACCGGTTTTGGCCGCTTCGTCACACAGTGGCTTGAAGAACCTAAGTTTTCTTTCCAGGGTGAAGTGGGGGGGGAAGGGCATTTTTGTCGAGTTCTGAAAGTTTTCCTTTCCCTCTTAGAAGACCTCCGTTACGAAGCCAAGTTGTTAGACACGTTGTGGATTGAAACAAAGCGGAGCACTGTTATACGAATGTTGTTTCTGAGGCCAAAACAATAACCAGTTACGAGTCAATACTGTTGATTAAGGAAGGTCTTCCACTGCAGTTTTGTACAGGAACAGTTTGGAAGTTCTCCTGATCTTTAAGAGTTCGGATAGAGGGATGCAGGACGGGTTGACGCAGTTACCAATTTTTTTTTTTAATGTCACATCGCTTACTTTGGAAATTCGAGTCCATGTTTACATTTATTTACGCTTTTTTTATTGGAACGGTAAATATCCTTCACTTTGAAATCTAAGCGTAAAAAAACCGTAAACAGTTACGATTTGTGAAAGAAAGAAGGTAACAAAAGTGTGAAAAATGGGCGTGTCTCGAGAGTTCAATCAAGTCGTTATCAGTGTGGTACCTTGTCCGATGGAACCTTTGCAGCAAATCCATAAAAAATTGTAGAAATTGCGTGGTCACATACTTCCAGAAATGGTAGTTTTTCAAAACTGTTCGGGCTGTCATGTTGATTTCGTAGTACTATACTCTCTACCCAATGTCCCGGGATAATATGCAAGGCCACCTCTTCCAGTAGTGTCTGCTGACTTCTTTTTGAATACTTTGACACCATTGCTCCGAGCTAATCTTGTACAAATGCTCCCAAAATGCTCGCACACCCCTACTCTAGAGCTTACATTAACATGGCCTTCTGACCACGAGTCAATCGCGTAACTCAAATTATTATCCAATTCTCCTCCTGGTTTCGTCAACTTGGACCTTGTTACCTTCACTTTTTTTTTCTTTGACCCCTCCACCACTCCCCACAACCCCTCCAAACTTCTTCCAAAAACACTGTCCAATCCTGCCTTTGATTCCCTGGGTGGATGTTCGGTTCCCCTTTAGCTCCGACATCAACTCTAACACTGATGTCTACCTCAACAACAACACTAACTGCAATTTTAACCCAAACCGCTATGGGATATACTCAGCCGGTCTCAGAAAGTAAGAGAAAAGTGCAGTTATACATTCATTTATGCAACAGCTGTGTTATGGACGCCTTGTCGAGCGTCCATAACAACCTGACAAAAGTTTGGGTCGTTTCTTCCTTGAAAACCCAACCACTCCAAGGGTAGCGTCAGCAGTTTTCCTTGAAATGTTCTCTGGCCACTAGTGACAGGCGCAATCCTTTTCCCTGCAAATTCTCATCCAACGACACCTCCATCACCTTCTCGCCACCGACCAGGACCACCGTGAAGAACAAAACCCTGGCCGAGATGAAGTTTGCATCTAAGAAAACCCATTCTCATCCTAAAAGCTGTAGTAAGGAGACCGTTCACCCAGATTACCATGTATGAAATTTTTTACAAATGCCCACCGGAAAGTGGTCATCGAAAATTGGTCAGGTGAAACCAACTGACTGGGCTATCATCTTGGCCACAACCATGTCCCCTTTAAAGTCAAATAAAGCAGCCTGTGATGTCCCGATTGCGCACTGATCGCAGCAAGGAATTAGCACAAGGAAACGCAGAAAGAAATATCTTACAATTCCCGCTTTTCTCTTTCTGAACCCATGGTTACAGTAACCTACGTTAAACTCCGAAGATTAGTGTAGCCATACCTACCTTGCCTGGAAATTTTTTTCTGAAGTCCAAATGGTGACGGTTAACATCCGTTCCATGCTACCAGAGACTAAGTCCCAACAGGCAACTTCGTACTGAGGCTAAGTCCCTAGATCGACTGGGGGATTTGTCAGCATCAAACTGACTGTTCTCCCAACAACGCCAGTCCCTGGAATAAATATGGTTTCCGCGATTTTACTTTGTTACCCGGTCCCCTTCTGGCAGTTTGGCCAATAAAAAAATATTTTGGTGTATTGCATGGAAACTGATCCCTGTTTCAAGAAAATACTATCCAAGTGAAATCCAAGAAAATACTATGCTTGGATTTCATGGTATCCATCTAGGGTCATGATGACAGACCCTACATATCGACACTGCATGACAAATGGGGGTGTAAGCAATATTGGTGACTCGGTGACTCATTACTGCTACTTTGGGAATTGGTGACCGAGGTCAAGAATAATTTACTCGGCCTATGTCCCTAGGGATAGGGCGACTTGCAACTGGCAAATACATAGGACAGTGGACGACTTCTGCCCTTGGATTCGCTGAAAATCCGTACATCATCCCCGGAGAAATTTCCTTCCTTCATTATCTCATGTGACTCGTCCCTCTTGTCTCTATCTTAACGACAAGGAACACGTTAAGACTTCGATGCTGTAGGCCACGCGATTTGAGCGATATGTGGGACATGTGAGACTCATTACTTTTAGCTCTGTAGCATTTTCCGAGGGCAAGGTGCTTTTCACCTTTTCGCCTGCACCTCAGTTTGTCTCATCATCATTTTGGTATGTCGCATTACTATATCGTACTATAGCATTTTCCGGGGGCCAGGTACTTTTCACTTTTTTTCCTGCACCCTCAGTTTGTCTAGTTACATACGTTTTTTGCACTCGCATTTTCCGGGGTCAAGGCACTTATCACTTTTTCTGTTGTACCGCTGTTTGTCCTATTCTGTTTTGCTTTGATGCATTTTCCAAAGGCAAGGTACTTTTCACCTTTTCTCGTAACCTCCGGAACGTACCATTATCATTTTTTCTTGTCACACCAATCGAACAGACAGGAGAAAGACTTTACGAAGGTCAATGACTTCTCTGATTGCAACACAGCAATAGCGAGGCGACAAGCATTCATCCGCAATCTTGATTGCTTCACAAACTGTGCTACTGCTTTTTTCACCGCCACCGACATTTTCAATAGCCAACGTTGCATCTAAATCTTTCTTACTTTTTGGCCAAAAAACCTTCCATACAGGAGTGCACAGAACTTAAATTAAAACTGCCGAAATCGTAGTTATCAGGCAAGGTAGGCATAACTAAGTTATATTTTGTAATTCCTAGCGGATCCGACAAATTTCAGTTGACTTCAGATGATCGACTAAATGGCAGCTTCTTCACTACTGCAGTCGTTTATGAGGTCTTCTAATTCTTACCGATTTGTGACCAAAATTCTTCCAGAAGGAAAGCAAACTGAACAAAGTAAAATCACGGAAACCATATTTATTTCGAGGTAAGGTAGGTATGGCTACACTAATCTTCAGGATCCCTAGCGGACCCGACAAAATATCAATAAAATATTTAATTTTTAATGATTCAATTAGGTCCTTATATCATTTTGATACGATGTTGTGTATACAAGCTGACCGTCGACACTATGGAAATAGTCCCAAGGGGCATGGGTCGAATTCCTGTTCAAAGAGGCTCTCCATTCCCAAATTCCTTCCTCTGAGTGGCTGAGGCAAAAATTCCTTACACGGACAAAGTCGGACATCACGTGGTCTACCCTTTCACAAGCAGGGTGATAATCACCCCATATTTTCTACATTGGATGGTTACTGATAAAAATTGTTTTAACACTACAATAACCCTAATTGCTCTCAAGTCATGCCCAAAACGAAAAGCACTGTTGATTGGACAACAATGGCACAGAACCTGGTTAAGCACCTTTTTCTTTGATTATTACATAAAAACAATAGCCCGCAAAAAAAGACGATCACTTTGTTAACCGTGAAATGAACTATCGCCCATTTACCGGAAAAATTTAAGAGTTGCTTTCGCTACTTTCACACTATAGATTGTCCATAATCTTGCGAAAAAATTCCTTACACAGACAAAGTCGGACATCACGTGGTCTACTCTTTCACAAGCAGGGTGATAATCATTCACTCCACGGTCTGTTGTTTTGCCGTTCGAATTCGTTCAAACGAATTCGAACAGCAAAACAACAGACCGTGCAGTGAAATGTAAACAGAAGAAAAATAACCCATAAAAGGCCTGAAGAAAATTGCTGTAAGCAATCGAAAATTCGCCAAGATTAAGGACAATCTACAGTGTGAAAGTGGGCGAGAGCAACTCGGAAATATTTCCGGTAAATTCAATAGCCCGCACTGCATAACAATTACGAATAGTAATTTTCATGTGTAGGCCAAAACTGATTCACATTCACAGTTATACTAGGGCCACTAAGAGAATGACTTGATGTTACCATCGATTGTTTAAGTCGTGACCTCGCTTGCTTGTTTTAGGTGCATGCAAGGTGCACTCTTGGCCATTCATTACCCGTTACCAAGGATGCTTCCATGGTTTGGCAGCGCTACGTACACGATCGGATCGAGGTCGTCCATGCATTGGCAATGAATTCAATTGGAATGACCGTTTTGAGACGTTGTTATGGCTACGTCTACACATAAAATAATTTTAGCAGTAAAGAAAGATAATTTGTGGTTCCTCTCATAACATAGTGAAGTGAGAAAATTTTTGTTCCACTTGAAGTACTTTTAAAAACGATATAAAAACAAGGTTCGTTACCGAAAATATAAACGTCGCTCGCGCTTAAAGCATCATTCATCCTCCCCTATGGTTGCCAGGCAACAACAAGTAACGCAGGCAAGCCATCCAAAATCCAAACAAACAAAATAATAGTGAAATATTAAATTAAATCCCTTTGATTTTTTTATTAGTCAATAAAGGTAAAGTAAAATAAGACAAATGAAGAATAAGACGAGCTCCACGTGTCTAAAATAAGCATACTACCTAACACGAAAAACTGTTGGACTGCGTACGGCAACTGTTAAATCGGCCGTAGCCGTCTCGTGATTTCGGCAGTGTTCTATTACTTTCGATAACAAAAGTCTGGCGAGTCGAAAATAGTTTACAACAAATTTACACGTGTTACCTTGAAACGTGTGTAAATCCTAGATAAACGGGGAAAACAAATACATTGACAGTGTTAGTTGTCAAACTCTCTCGTTGACCTCTTGTTTGTTTACATACGTAGAACAAAGTGGACTACAAATCAGCATCTGTTTTGTCTACTCCCGATCATTTCGTGAGAATTCTTATATCCAGACGTTAACTCTGTAGTGTTGCACGTATCTTCTTTCAATGATTTGTTCTGTTGACAAACATTTTAAATCGTAGCACGAAACAAGGAATTGGTACAACGTTATCCCACGTTTTCTTTATCACCGCCCCTTACTTTAATTGCTGTATAGCGCCGATTACTACCATAAAAATATGGAAAACTAGATTGCGTTTCCCTTCCCCCCCCCCCCCCCCCCCACCACCAATCCTCACGCCAATTTGTCAATTTAGTTTGTAAAACAGTACAATGTAATCAGCAGCTGGGAAATAACACAAATAAGAGCACAATGGATTTTTATTTTTATTTACCAAGACTTCTAACAAGACGGCTATCCTTCTTCCAGCAAACCCCAAGCATTCCTTTGCTCTGCCCACACTTTAACAACGGGGAGTTGTTTATTTGTACGCATGTCTACAATAATACGTCTTTTTGACGTGTCGAAAAAATTGAGCTGCGAAATGGGTGACAGACGCGGCCTTTTTTTTCCCCCCGGCGTCTCTACATCACTTGCCCGGAAAAGCTGTAGGCTTACGCGCCTTGCATGAGACGTGTAGCAATTTAGCAAAACGTTACAACACTCCAGTAGCAGCCACTGCACACTTTCTGGATTGCGTGTTAGTTCTATACTCTACAAATTCACTCACCCTGGATTCGAAATACTAGACGACGTTGTAAACATCTCCCGAGCTTGACTGTGTTAAGTTTTACCGCGCTTCGCTAACGAAGTCGAATTCGACGCCATGTCTGGGCTCGATTGAACTCAGAGTTGGCAAGGTGCACCTATCCTACTGGCAAAATCGCGCGATATTCGACGAACAACGAGTCATTCTTTAAGTGGCCGAACTCTACTACTGTTTAATAGTTATTTTTTCCCTACCACAAAAAGAAGAAAAACCATTGTTTATAACGAAAATAAAAGAAAAAAATTATTTCATAGGCACCACCTTTTTTATCATGCGTTATTACACACAATTTAGTATAAACCAAACAAAAGTAAATTGCACTTACCGAAGCCCTCTGGGTCACTTTCCCAGATGGCAAGGTCGGTTTCCGTAAGAGGAAAGTATTGAGAAATTAGCCTTTGGCAAATTTCAACAAGCGTTGGGGCAGTAAAAAATTCTAACTTTAGCCTGTGGGCTTCTAACGTTGCTGGATCTTTCGTCACTAAAAAAAAAGCAACATAATCAAGACATGGGTTGCAAAATTAGTTGCATACAATGAAAATGACACAACTACACAACTGTTTGCCGTTATCATAGGGGCTAGTTCTTAGGCATGTGCCTGCTATGTGGCTTAAAAGGTCATTGACAAAGTGAAGTGGATCGAGAATCACTCTTCACTTCCCTTTCCTGACTGTTGAAAATTTGCGAAGATGTTGTGCCAATGAATATCTTTTTCCTTTGAAATTGTGCTAACTGTGTAAATAATGAACCAGAATTTTCAAAGTAAGCGCTGCAACTTTTTAATTCGACGTGTGACACGTAGAATTAATGCGGTTGTGGCCAAAAAACGGGGGTAGCCGATACGTCAGCGACATCTCCTCAAAAACCAGACACAGTTGTTCAATTCTGATCCGACGAAATTCAAATATGCGGGTGGGTGACTTGCAGTGCGCCAGTACTCAAGGTATTATGCTCTAGTTAATTTAGTTAGGGCGGTTTTAGTTCGCTAACCTCTAAAAAAGTCTCTGAGCGAAAAATCCTCGTCAAATAGTACACGATCAGTGGCTGACGTCAGTGCTACCTCAGCATAAAGGTGTGCGCTCAACGCCGATCATACAAAAAATTGAGGCGTGTAACTGCGCATTTCGGCAAGTCAGCTCTTCAACATTGCGGTAGGTAAGAGGCTATCGTGTACGTCGAGATGGCTTCTATCTTATGGCGGAGAACAACACAAAGTGAGTCATGACTTACCTTTGTGGTGATCTGGATGGTACACCGAATTTCTATGATTGAATCTGGACGGTACAATGAATGCGATGCTCGTATAAGACTTTTGCTGTTAATTACTGCGCCATCCTCGCTGCTTTTTGGGTGCGATAAATTACAGTATTTTATTACGCGTATTTGTGGCAAAGCGAATGATGTCCTGTTTTCACAGTAGCGGACTGGCCTGAGGGAGGGAACGGCGGGATATTCCTAATGGCCTCTGACTTTCAGGTTTTTTTTTTAAATCCGTAACAGGAAGACTCACGTAAGTTTTATTGGTTCGACATTAGTTTTAACCACAGATTTAAAATTACAAATAATAATAAAAATAATTATAAAACGCTAGTAAAACAAGTACTTTGTACTGAGTAGCCTAACAAAAATTGGCCACATTAAATTGCAGTGTTATATTCAATGTGGACTTTGTCACAATTTTCGTGTGAATATTTTAACTTTTGTTAATACACCTAAAAAGTGTAAATAAATTTAAAGTAGTCAACCTCACGTACCCTCAGCGCAATATGATTTCTGCTACTCCCCCCCCCCCCAACAAATTACCTGCTGAACTTATGAAATATGGTGTTCGAAGACTTAAAAAACGTAAAAGTCTGATGAACAAAAACAACGGGTACGGGAAACTTTAAAACAACGAAGCTTTCAGTTTGTTTTTTTTGTAAGAAAACCAATATCAGAGTCCAATGAAAACTTATCTGGTCAGTGATTGGTTGCATCGTCGCACAGAAGATTCTGGCTCATTTGCCGTATCGTAGTAGCAAACGTTACGAGACATTTTTTTTTAATATAATGTGCAATATAGTAGATATTCTTCAGTACACCATGCATTTAGAATTTTTAGTAGTGTCCTGTTGGTATGTCTGCCGTTCCAACTTCATACATCAATTACAGATATTTTTTATTCTACCATACGACACGTCGAATTACTAATGCAGTGTTAGTGCATCTTGTTTAAGGATGGTCCTAATCCACTGGGTTGCAGTCTAGGTCTGAGTTAAGTCAGTAACTTGGTCTTTTTGTTGATCCCGTTTTTCTTTTATTGTTCCTTACTGAGAGTTCAAAGTAAAATAATAATAATAACAGCTTCTCTACTTCCAGAGAAGTTGTAGATTTAGGGATTGACCGAAGCCAAATCTTTAGGTTTCGGATTCGGCAACATTTTTAATATCTAGACGATTTTTCAATAACTTCGCTAATTTTTGGCCGATTTCGATGTTCCAATACACCATTCGAAGCTGTTTTTTCACCAGCTTTCCAAAGGCGCTAATTTCAAATGGCTAGCATAAACCGTTCAGAAGTTATAAGGGAAAAACCAATGAACAAGTTGCAAAAATAAACAAATAAAAAAAAAACCACACTTCAAGATTTAATGATGTAGTGATGTAGATACGAATGCAAACTTGTGTAAGTAGCCTAACTGCCTTCAAATTTTTATTAGCTCAGACATGCTTATACAGTATGTTCTAGCCAGAGAAGTAAACTACAATAAAACCTCATTAACTCAATATTAAAGCACAAGACAGTCTGTTGGCCTGAGGAGTACACAGTAAGTACTTCTTGGCATCCAATGTTTGCTAAGTGCACATCATTATAATATGCGCCATATACTAATAGCTCATCAGAAAAAAAAAACAGCAGAAATACTTTTTCACGTACAAAAGCGACACAAAATGCCCGAGTGAAAACTGAAAAGTAATACGTAAAATTACTACCTGCAGTTTGAGTTAACCAATATTTGTTTGAAATAACGAAGTTAATTTTGCATTGGGCCAATCGAATAGCACAAAATTGTATGACTTGACGGATAATTAGACTTAACCGAGTTTGAGTTAACAAGGTTATACTGTAGCTAAATTACAAATTTACTCAATATGCACAAATTTTCAAGTTCAGGAAGACACCACAATGTCAAAGTAAACGTCAAGAAGTTTTTAAAATAAAATAGCTTACCTTCTGCTGCTTTCGCTGGGCGATATTCAGCACATAATATGAGTTGCTTGATAAGATTTAAACACTGTATCACAAATCTTTCAAATAATTTTCCTATAAGACACACAAAAAAATTAAAGAATTTGTAAGAACCGTATCATGAAGGAAATTGCAAAAGTCCTTAACAAGTACCATAAGCAGTCTCACAAGAACCCAATGTCAGGTAAAGGACCACTAACCTAATTTTAAGCAAAATTGGAACTAGGCTTATGCCTGGTTAACAGGACACCATACAACTTTTAAGCTGCAAGTATGTTAATTGTTAATCATTTCTTTCTCGAGACTACTACATACTTTTAACGATGCTTAAACATATCAACTACACTAATTTAATAATATTCTGTAATGTTTGGTTAAATTAAAAATTTGAAGGGGGAAATTCAAAGGAAAACAATTTTTGGAGAAATGTCCGTTCTCCTTACCAGAAGCTCCCTTCAAACGGACAATCAAAAACTTCACATGCTGGTGCTCAAAAATTAAAACAAATGCTATGGCTGCTCCGACGACTGACATACAGGTTGGTCCAAAAAATACTAAAAAAAAAAGAGGAAGGCCTAGAAATTATAGGCCTATAAAGTGTACAAGCTTATTATAGTATGTTGAGTTAACATGGAAGCACACATCAGGCAAAAGGTTCGTCAGTCCGACTAAGGAAGAGTAATCAAGACCACAACGTACTAAAAAAGTACTAAAAAGAATGGTAGGTCTAGAAAAGTGTAGGCCTACACTTAGGCCTATTCTAATAACGAAATCTTAGCGAAAGGACAAATGATTTCCAACGAAAATGTTGATTAGGCCACTTTCTGCCATATCAACATTCGGGTCTGTTTGACCGTCATGGAGCATCCAGTGGGTGTGAACTCGGGTCTGGAGAGAAAATGTTGATTCGAATTAAATGAAATGACCCAACCCCTCTTGATTTCTTCCTGTTGGGTTACCTTAAGGACCAACTTTCTGCAGCACAGCAACAGCAGCATAGAGAGTGCATTGTTGAGGTGTGTCATTCAATCACACCAGACATGATAGTGCAAACGGGACTGAAAGCCAATGGGCTCGAAATTGGTCGACTAAATATGGATGCAAATCTATTTACGTTGCCTTTTGGACTTTTATGTCAAACTGCCTGAGCGGGGAAACGGACGGTTTGTCAGTCTGGCTCAGCGGTAGGCCCTCGGCCTTTGATTTCAAAAGGGGGGGGGGGGGGAGATTGAGGCTTAATGGCAAAGGTCGTGGGTTCGTTCCCCGCTCAGGCAGTCTGACATACAAGTCCAAAAGGCTACGTAAATAGGTTTGCATCCATATTTAGTCAATGATAGTGCAAGTTTGGCGGAACTTTGACGATAGGCTGAGGCATTGTGCAGCATCCTGAGTAAGGGGCGGCACTTCGAAAGCGTGGTGTTGTATAGTAGTATTTTCTCTTAGGGGAAAACAGAAACGTTTTACTCCCTCCATTTTTTTTCTTTGCATGCATTTCACATGATTTTCAAAGCTCATACCATTTAATTCGATACAACATGTGCTCTCTCCAGACTGGAGTTTACACCCATTTGCTGCTCCACGAAGGTCGAACAGACCCAAATTGTTAATTTGGCAGAAAATTGCCTAATCAACATTTTCGTTAGAATTCATTTGTCCTTTCGCTAAAATTTCGTATTATACTTTGTTCCACATTATGCTTTCAGAAAACTGACTGTATGACGCCACGTTTTCTTCCACTACGAGTGAAAAAAATACGTAAACATCCCATTCGTAAACTCTAACAGTAACTTTGTTGAGTGTACAAATGCGATATCCACATGTTTTTTGCGCTTTTAGTGCAAGGAAACGAGTCGTCATCCAGTCAGTTTTCTGAAAACATAATGTGGAACAAACTATAGAATAGGACGACACTTTCTATGCCTTGTAAAGTTGCCATCTCTTGCTTGCTGACTTGACCTTTATTACCTAATGACTGTAATTAGGGCTAATTACGTCGTTCTATTCGAACGCTTCAAAGAAACATTTGCCAAGTGTGGTATGCGGGCCTTTAGCTACAATTTCCACGTGCGAGACACGTGCGTTCCTTTTACCGAAAGTGTTTCCATATTTTGTAGCGGGAACGAGCCCTTATAATGAAGATGGTTTGGCGCGAAAAGAGGTCTTTCCCAACAAGAACGCAACAAGGACAGAACTCTATGCACGAACTGTCTTGTTGGACAATTTCTCGATTCATGTGCGGATTGTTAAATGTTTATTTTTGTAAATTGCGTATGTCTAAGGAAGAAGTAAAGAAGTTTGAATTTAACAAGTCTGCAGTGAACCCTTGAAATTACATTGGTGGCAGCGATGTAGCCGTACTTTCACGTCGAGGAAGCAGCTGGATTTCATGTCGAATTGTTCGAGTTTCAACGGTCAGGGTGCTGCCTTTGTGTCTACATTGGCAGTGGTGAAGCAAATTGCGTCTTCATCAAGTGTAAAGTAAATACATTGGCGACAGCGGTCAAGCTGGACTTATACGTCGAAGAAACCAGCAGTTTTGGCTTACATCCGGACTTTCACGTTAAAGGGACACAGCTGCATCGAAAGTCGGCGGTCAAGTCAACTTAGATGCTGGTGGTGAGCTTCTCCAACTCAGTGGGTTCACTTTCCATGGCAGAATTTCGACTTTGGCGGCAACCAGCGTGGGAGGAAGATTAAAGGGGCTACCTGCTGTTCAAGAAAGACGAGTCAAGAGACGGAAAAGCTGAGCTGGCAGACAAGATTGCGACTGGACGAGGGACGGAGAACATTCCTATCAGCGAGAGTGGGCGGTAATGCTGCACTTCGTCGTGTGAGAAGGAAAATTTCGGTGAATTCCGGTAATGGAAGAAGCGAAATAGGGTTTGAAGTCATCGTCAGTGCAAGCCTGGGTTCGTCAGTTTTGATGTAGAAGTCGTCTTGGCAGCGTCTCCACAACGCGGCAACAGGTGAGCTGTGGCAAACTTTTTTTTACACCTTGGTATTAGGGCGTTTGGGAAAAAAGTGTTGTTTAAAGCTTGCGGGAATGTTGTGTGTGTTAGTGCTATTTTTTTGATTGTTGGTTACTTAGGTAATTAAGTAATTTACAATGGAGTCGCTTAGTGATAAAACTGTGGTTGATTTGAAAGCTGTGTGCGAGGAATTAGGGTTGCATGCGCCTAAGAGAAAAAGTGAAATTCTGGCTATGTTTAAAGGTGAGTTGGAGGGAAGAACTTTGTTGGTGGATGATCTTGAAGAAGCTATTAAACCTGTAGAGGAGGCTAAAAGGGTTATAAATGAAGAAAAAGAGAGGGAATTACAAGAGAAACAGGAACTAAAGGAAAGGGAAAGGCAAGAAAAGCAGGACGAAAACGAGAGGTTAGCTTTTGAAGCAGAGTTAAACAAAATAAGATTGCAGGTGAAAGAATTAAGATTAGAAATAGAGGAACGAGAGAAGGTTCAGAAGAAAAATCAGGCAGAAGTAGAAGTAGATAAAAGGGAATTTGCTAGGGAGCTTGAATTGAGAAATAAAAGGTTTGCTGATGAATTAAGGAGGGAAAGAGAAGCTTGGGAAAAAGAAAAGTTGGAAAGGGAGGCTAGAATTAAAAACGTGAGATTAGAAGGGGAGGCTAGAAGAAAAAACATAAGGTTAGAAGGGGAGGCTAGAATTAAAAACGTGAGACTACAGGTGGAGAAAATACGACGAAAAAGGGAAGAAACTTATAGAGTGGGAGGTAATTTTAAGGATTGGCTTATTGATAAGGGTAAACAAGAGTCTGTTTCGCTCGCAGACGATGACTGCGCTAATCGCCAAGAAGCAGTTCTAAGACAGGGGAGTGGTTCTGACAATGGAAATGGCGGACCACAGGGCAGAAATAATTACCGTGGTGGACGTAACAATGGTAATGGTTATGGCAGGTATCGGAATGGTAATGGTTATCAAGGTAGTCAAGGTAACAGAAACAATGGAGGGAGTGGTAATTCGCAGAATGGTGGAGACAACCAAGGGAATGGTACTAGTAACTATGGGAACAGTAACAATGGTAATGGTAACAATAGCAATAGTAGTACTAGAAATGGTTCAGGTAATAATGGTACGAGCAATGGTACTACAGATTCGGCTTACAATGCGCAAGTAAGGCCGCAGGCTAACGACAATCAGTCTAGCAGGAGAGCGCCTTTAAAGGCAGCCGAGCCACGTAAGTGCTACATTTGTAGCTCGAGCTCGCACTTGAAAAGGGATTGTCCCAACAATGGTACCAAAGCGTCTGTGGGAAATGTATGTACCCAATTTCCTAGTGTGCACCAGGAAAAGGAGGTTAGCTCTCTTAAAGGTAAAGATGGTACACACTCGGTGGAAAGCCAGTTATGTAAGAAATGTACAATAAATGGAAGGCCTGGTAGTTATTTGCTGGATACAGGTGCTTTTATGGATGTGGTTTAAGTAAAATAGTAGAGCCTAATTCGTTCACAGGGAAACGAGTTGTTTTGTCGTCAGTTGTAAGTCAAAACGTGACAGACTCTCCTGTGGCAAAGGTAAAGTTGGCTACAGAAGATGGCTACATTATGCTGGAATGCGGCGTGTCACCATTTTTTAAGGACGAAACGTACGACTTTCTGCTTAGCCAAAAGTCTTACGAAAAGCTACAGAAAATTGAAACAAAGGTAAACAAAACAAGGACTGCGATAGCTAGGTCGAAAACAGGTATCAATGGAAAGAAAAGTAACGAAAAACAGGCTGTAGATCAATTTATTGATGGTGATGTATTGGATGATCTTTTTACAGTTGAAAATGAGGAAATGGAGGAAAGTGTTAGAAATGTTGCAAGTGAAAATAAG
>JAHWFP010219766.1:4810-19165 GCA_023313725.1 Lithobius niger | reverse complement strand
TGAATGTTATCACTGTTAACCTTGACCAGGTCTTGAATTGGTGATCTATAATGTGCTAAATGTTATGCCCCTCCCCCATTTTAATATCTACCCCCCCCCCCAAAAAAAAATAGCAGCATTCAGTTTAGTGTTGAGTATTGCAAGGTATGCAGAAACTGGACATACCGAGCCTGAAAAAATGCATGGAAAATGAACTACGAAGCTAAAAAAAAGGCCTGGAATTTGGATCAGATGAGATCACAGAAATCCTGCGATGGAGATAAAAATATACATCAGGAAAAAATCTAATTATGGGGGAGGGGGGGGGGGTAAGGCTTAATGGCCTGATTATGGTGACATTACCGGATAAACATAACGGTAACACTAACTATAGTCGAGAAGAGCGGAGAAATAAATCCGCCAAAACGGAATTCAAATAGAAAAATTATGAATAAATCTAATTGTGTTTTTCTTTTATTTATCATGAAGGCCATCGTGACCTCCAAAACAAATAACCTTTAGCTCAGTAACTGAGGCTTGCTCCGTGAAAATTATAACCCGCACATGCCATGTAGGTTAATTTTCAATTAAACACCTATCCCAGTGTACTGCAGAGCATTTCGTTTACTACTGTGTGTGCTTACGGTATTTAAAAGAAAGACAAAATGGAATTTAAACTCGCATGTAAATTAGAAAGCAGTGAAGGGGAAGTGATTAATCAATTTTAACTCACTGCCTGTCAAGGGAATCATCACCAAAGCAAAGCAAAACACGCGATGCTTGATTAATTGTCGGCCACTCTAAACCTTTGGGACTAGATCCCACATCAGTGATAAAAATGACAAAGTACAACTAAGTAATGAATGTCCTATAGTGTACCCCACACTAGTCTCCACGCGGTGGTTGCTTGTCTGCCGTGAAAACTTCCACTCACTCCGCCGAGTACAGACAAGGCTTCACGTCAAAATCGTTCGTAATTACGTTTAAGAGTTGTACTTCACGTGTAAATAACCTCACTCAGACAATCTGACGGGAAACTAGAGGCAACTTAGAGGAAGGAAGCAGGCACTTACCCCTGTTTTCAACATGGCTTCTTTAAAATTAGTGGTGGAGGCGACTTGGAACTCGTTATGCCGCTCAGCCGGCCGAGTGACGCTGATGCCCGGTGAGACAGGGCTATATTATGGTTTCGGGGTCACCCTGCGTTTTGTCAGCCTAATCCCAGGCGGCCAGGCATCCTTTTCTATAATTCATAAAGCCGATTCCCTCTAGGACGGTATTCGCGTTAACGAGTCCTGCGGAACGTCACCGGGGCAAAAGTTTCACCCTAACGTCGCTTTCTGGTCTGAGAGCAAATCAATAAGAGGCGAATAGATAGTTATTAGGTATCCCCTGGCAACGTTAATGTTAACCTTTAAGGACATGACAAGATAGCGACAGGTTAAAAAGGTCTACGACTACTTAAGTGACGTGAGGGTGGTATTAGTGCGAGTGCCTATCGATGTGAGTGGCCCTTTCTCAATTACAACCAACGACGTACGACTTGTTTCAAGTGGTCTTGCGCACGTGACCATTTAAATGGTTGCTGCGCGTGATGGGTGCGTGCTGCCGTCGACCCCAGATCAATTTCTCACGCAATGTGATTGACAATTTATAACCAAAAACGGTTCTTCCGGTTCGTGCCTCGTGGTTGTAGGCGGAAAGGGGGCGCATTTATAGATCAGTGGGTGGGTTGTTGCCCCCTGCCAAGACCGACTTAGCAACAGCACGTGGAATTTAGTTTTACGTAAAAGTTAAAATAAATGACTCTTTAAAAAAAGTGTAATGTAGTGTCAGAGGTTGAAATTTTTCGTTTGTGGTCCTGCCACTGCCGGTGACGTGATCATGCTCACTCCATTGCCTAGTTCGATTTTATTGTAACTGTTACGTAACGATTAATTCAACGATTTTTAATCGACCTGAAATGTTGCGTGGGTATGTAAAAACCCACAAAATCACACCGGATAAATGTTTTTTTTTCTTTTCATTTTAGTTTTGTGTAGAAAAAAAAAAAGTCAAGAAAGCCAAGAAAGCCGATAAAGAGGCCAAGAAGATAATTCACGGTACCCACTGACCTGAAAAGTCAGGGACGGTCAGGAAAAGTTAGGCAATTAGAAAATTGGAAATTCGGCGAAAATTGCCTGTTTTAGTGGAAAGTTAGGGAATTGTACTTTCGCCTGTTTTTTTTCTTGTTTTTTTTTCTTGGTAGAGTACCTTAAAGGCACGTTTATGACTCGCCCCTGCATTTTCGCAGCTATAGAAACTAGAAATCTGTTGAAATTCCAACATGGCGGCGATTTTAGCTTTGTCGGATCGCAACGAAATCAGTCAAAAATGTGAGTTAAGTAGTGACTGAGGAAATTGATTCGTCAGGATGAATACTTTGCTTATTGTCACGGATTACAAGACTGCAATAATTTACTCAACCGATGTCAGACTTAGTTAATTCAGGTATCGTTGTTCCATGGCAACGACGTGACTTTCCCATCGCGATTAAATTCTAGCTTTGAGAATACAGACGGAAAAGCCAAAAGGCTAAAAAAAAATACCTAAATACAGATGAAAACCTATTTGCGTTGCCTTCTGGACTTATATGTCAGACTGCGCCTGAGTGCGGGGAATCGAACTCAGGATCTTTGAAACCAAAGGCTGAGGTCCTACCGATGAGCCATACTGACACGACCTCAGCGGTAGGACCTCGGCCTTTGATTTCAGAGGTCGTGGGTTCAATTCCCCGCTCAGGCAATCTGACATATAAGTCCAAAATGCAACGAAAATTGGTTTGCACCTGTAGTTAGTTTGAGAATACAAAGGCGAGCAGTTGCGTAAACGCAACCTGCCAAACAGCCAAAAAATAAAACACCAGCTAGCCAGCCAGTTTTTAGCAGCGCGAGAAATGTTTACTGTCAGCATTGAAATATTCATGTCCTGCGTGAAGGGATGATGGACGGCTGCTGAGCGATAACACCACAGCTTGGAAGAAAAATCTATTTTATTGGCTAGAAAATGGACACGTGGACAAAAGTAGTAGTCTAATAACTTTTTCAGGAAATAGTATTGTAAATAGTCAGGAAATAGTGTTGGAAATAGGGAAAGTCAGGAAATGGGATATGTGTTTTTTGGTGGGACGCTGACGTTGCTTTCCCTCCTCATACATGTAAGTTTGTGACCTTTATATTTACCACTGCCGGCGAAAGGTTGAACAGCGCTGAATCGGCTGGAACCTGTAGCCAGGGTCCGCCCCGGTAGCGCAGTGGTAAGAGCTCCCGCCCGGTGTGAGTCACAGTCGGGATTTTTTTTATTTTAAGCTTAATGTATCTTGTATTAGCGTATAGGGCCATTCGATTGCTTTGTTAAAGTTAGTTAGTGTTTTAGAAATCCTAAAAGTGAAATTTGGTATCGTACAGAAAAGTTTAGTTAGAAAAAAGAGAATTGAAGGCAAAATGTGCAACAAAAAAAAAAGAGTACTGATGACGTTGTTTGTTTACTATTCAAGAATTTATAGGGTTGGGGAGGACAATTTGTGACTGAGCCCCATACTTAAAACATCTTAGATACATTCATATTAGTTCAGTCTTAGTTTATAGAGGGCGCCATGTGTTTTATGTGGGAATTTCTACTCAGTCTTTAGCTTAAAATTAAACTAAACTAAACGAAACTAGCTTAAGTTTAATTATTATTTAGCCTAGCTTAGTTGTAATTTAGTTTACTTTAGATTTGGGCTGAAAAATGAGTAAAAATTATCAGATGGAACACGTGACGCCCTCTGAAAACTCGGACTGAACTAATGGGGACCGATCTAACGTGTTTCAATAGGGACTTTTACAAATTCTCCTCCCAAACCCTATAAATTCTTGCTATATCCCACCTTTTCTATATCCGACTTTTTCTGTATATAAAAAAACTAAACAAAACTGTTACAATTTTAAGTAACGGTAAAGCTTTAATGGTTTCATTGAAAATAAACTGCACTGTTGGGGGGGGGGGAGGTGATTTTTTTCTAAGTTGCTGTGTGAAAATCTTAAAAAAGATTGCTACTTTAATTTTATTCACGGTGTTTCACTTGGTACGTTTCCCGAATGTAAACTTCGCATCCCGGGACATGGTAAGAATGTCGTAGAATGCATTTCCAGACCCTCATTTTGTAAATGCCAAATTGCCAAACTGGTTTGTCGTTTTTTTTGGAGGGGGGGGGGGTCAGGGAGATTTGTCCTGCGATTGTTTAGTTTTTGTAGCCTATAGTTGATTTGGTTCTCTCTTGTAATGGGTCAGTCACCCGTATAGCCGGCGTTAGGGTACACGCCGGCTATACCGGCGAGCAAGGCTGATTGGGCTTAAAGCTCTTTGCCTCACTTGAGGCAAGTGCTTTTATCTTTGTCGGCCCTGTCAACAACGCACCTCCTCCTCTTGAATGAGCCAGCGAGGAAGGGGCGAACTTAGTTCCATGGCAACGACTAACTGCAGGAATCGAAATTCAGCATAGCATGAACACGAAATAGTTCTAGGAATATACGACAATACTGCTTAACTCCACGGCTTAATAACAATGGTATTAATAACGGTAGGTAAATAAAGCATTGAGAATCTACTTCGTGTGAAATATTGGGAAAAACCGATGTGTATCTCGTTTGAAATGTATGTTCCTTTAAAAAAAATTGGGGAAAAAAAAGTTAAGCAAATCATAAGTTCTTGTTAAAAGATATCCCCGTCCTATGTAAAATATATAGCGTTTGCAATATTTACAAAGGTTAGAGTGACTGTACGAAAACCTAGGGGAAAATACAAACACAAGTTCGTTTGCAGCATTTAACACATGCTTGAACTTGTATTGCAAAACTGAGTCGCATATAGGAAAGAAAACGTGGAGGCAACCATCTTTAAATATTTCGTTGTTGGCTTTTGTTGGCTAGAATTAATTCAAGGATTTTGCAACTCAGTTTGCAACATAACTTCAAACGTATGTAAGTGTTGTAGACGCATTTATAGTTGCTTGTTTTTCTCCTCTCGTGTGAGACGGATTTGCTATATTTACTATAACATATACTGCAAATGTTGCAAAAGCTATTTCGCGCCGTGGTACCCACGCAAATAGTGACAGGTTATGTCCCTTAACAGTGTCGAATTATTTCGTTATTAATTCCAATTTATTTCGTCATTCAAAGTAGTTATAGTAAAAAAAAAAGTAATTTCGAAACAAACCGCCAAACGAGCACAATTAATATTAAATTAAAGGTGCTTGTCCCCATGTTGACTTTCCTGCATGCCTCAGTTTTGCAACATTAGTTCAAACTATGAAAATGTTGGAAAAGCTACGTACGCGTGGGATGCACGAAAATATGAAGAGGGTAAGTCCTTTTAATATAGATGCAAAGACACCTCCATTGCATTTTGGACTTCAATGGACTTCAACGGCCTTCAACGTCAGCTTTCTGAGCGGGTAATTGAACCCACTACCTTTGAAATAAATAAAGCCGAAGACCTACCCCTTATAGCCAACTGACAAAATCAGCATTCGTGTTGATGCAGCTTGCGTGTTCATACGGCATAAGGTCGTGAGTTTAAATCTTTTCACGCTCGTCTCGGACTGACGGCTCCCGCTCGGTTCACGACAGTCAGCCGGGCGAGACTGCCGCCCTCTCGCACGGCGAGTGGGACTCCTTCCCGGTTCACGCCCCAGTCTCGGACTGATGTCTCGCCGATGGTGGTCAAACCTGGTAAAACACGGTGGAAGTCACAAAAAAGCCCGGCATGAGCGACAGCGCCAGTCCTCGTTAACGTGACGGTTATGAAACGGCTGAAAGGAAACTTACGGCCGGTTGTAGAACGACTGCTGAGCATGAACTCGTGTTTATAGTTTCTACGTAAAGTTGGAACATGTCGGTAAAGTCTACTTTAGGCTAAAGTCGCACGTCACATTGCGACTTTATAACCGGTATTATAAAGTAAGCTCAAGGTGCAAGCTTTAACCTAAAGTTGTACGTGGGTGGTGTTCGCAACTGCTTCGGGCGACCTCGTAAGTCCGGGAACGACTTTACCATCTTTGCGACTGAAATGATACAGTGCGTCTTTAAGAGAAAGTTAAAGTCTGCAGCCGTTCTACAACCGGGGGTTACACCCGGTTGTAGAACGACTGTATTGGAGACGTTGGAAGATGGCGGCATTTTTCCTCTGAAAGGGAATTCCATGCTGGGTCACACCGCAAAGAAGCTTCGCCTACACTCAGTTCTTGCGAACGGGAGTGACAGTTTCATGGAATGTCCGCGGGTAGAGAGTAGGTTACAACGACCAAGTAGGGAGAGGTCAACTTTTTCGAAACCGCGTAGGATTCGAAAAGTAAGGATCAAATCTGATTTCAATCTATGCAATTCATGGGAGTCAAGACCTGGTTTAGTCAGACGTTTGTTGTATGGTAAATCTTTAAACCCGTGGAAACTTTTTGTGAAGCCACGTTGAACAGACTCGAGCAAGTCGGCATCCTTAAGCAATGGTGGTGACCACACTGGGCTAGCATATTCAAGTAGGGGGCGAACGAAGACCTTAATGCCCAGACTTTTGTTTTAATGTTACCAGATGTAAAGCATATGTTTACAATAGCGAGACGTCTAAAGGCTGATATTATTATAAGGGAATGGACGGGGCCTTTCAGGATCCGCGCTGCCGAGGGGCCTCAAGGGGGCCAGTCCAACACTAATTCCATTGCCTTTCACACCTGCGAGGCGGATTCTCTGGCTTTCGCCCCTTGGATGCCTTTGAGTCGGCTCGTACCTGAGCAAGCAATTAACGTTATGTACAAGACAAGCAGCCAATCCCACTATGTTTTAACTCCCACTACCTGAGCTCAAAGCCTAGTGCTCTAACTCCTACAGGTCCGCAGCACAGGTTGTAGTTAAGACGGACGCCGGCTTTAAATAGATCATTGGAGGGAAAACGGTTCTTCCTGCGATGAAGCTTTCCGTAGCCAAGGCGTTAATAAGTCCTATGCCTTGAGGACGTAGTAAATAACCAAACCATAATTCTAATATAACAGCCGTATAACTTATGAACGCGAGGTCCATTCTAAATTATACGGACTCCAGAGTGTTTCTCTTACACGCACACTTAGAATAAAAACTCATTAATTTACAGACCTAATAATTACTGAGTAATTAAACTCAAACAACCAATGCACTACAGACATTAAACCATGCATCGTGAACCCGCTCAAATGTCGGCAGATTCAGTTTAAAATATACAGTTTAACGAAAGCTTCATTTGATACACTAAATTTCACTTCATGCTAGCATTCAGCTTAGATGAATACCACAGGCTTTAGGATTAATGTCTCCGTTAAATAACGAGCAGTGACGAAATCGCTCTTGTAATAATTGTGAAATTAAAACCAGTAAATTTCAAGAAACCGTGCCAAGTACCTAGAGTGTGCGCGGTCTATCTTGAACGAACACAGATAATCGATTGTACGTTTTTGGTAGCAGAGTGCCTTGTTGATATCCAAAATGGTTACAAAAACAATGGCGGCCTTCGATTAAAGCCGCTCCCTCCAGGAAAACGTAGCCGCTCATAAAATACTTCCAGAACTCAAGATACGCCGCGCACACTATACCTAAGCACAACCACATTAAGTTACAGAACTGCAGCGCAGCAACCTGGTGACTAAATGTAAAAATCCTCGGCAGTAGACCAACTGACGAACGAACACCTGTGCCAGTCTCGACAGAACCACGCTAGTGATTCGACCGTCAAGTTAGCAACCTCCGTCAAATACCAATCTCCGTCACATTTACCTTCCCCCACACTCCAGAAAATTATTTATTTACATCATTTTTTTGAAGATGGCGCTGTGCATATTCTTGCACCGAATTAATAAGATATTTTCATCCAGTGCGTTTTTACCAGGCGCGTACAAAATGCGTCCATTTTCGGTAACCATCGCTTCATATTCCATCCCTTGTCACAAGGTCGTATGCGAGAAATGCTCTAGGCTTCATTTCCGTTGTAGGATCTAGGCGAATTGCTTCAACTCCTCCAAAATCTTATTACCAACGTAATACTAAAGGCACCAATTTCCCAGCTGTGGGATTATTAGTTCGTGCTACAGGTCCTCCAAATCTACCCACAGTTAAGCGACAAGGTAGACAAAACGTAGGGTCAAGTTAAAGGTTGGGGTTATTCTAAATCAGAAACCAAACTGATGAAATAAGGTTGAAAGTCGTGGTTCAGTTTTGGTGGTTTAATAATCAAATTGAGCGATGTTAAGCTCTGGCTCTCCTGATGGATTGGGGTGAATTATCCCTTAGCTTGGGACCTAAAATGGAATGCCACAAATGTTAGGCTTACTTGGGGTAAGCTAAAATGATGGCGGATTTTGGTTTACGGTTCGGTTATATAGGGAAGGGTTGGTATTACGGGGTTGTAGTGGAACACTGACATCAGGATTGGTCTGGGTTGAGTTTAAATTTGGGGAAACAGGACAAAAAGAGAAAATTTCTATTTAAGATTACCGAAATTACCTTTGGAGGTTGGAGGGTTCGTGGAGGAATGAATTCTAGGTTAATACCTAGTTGTTGGGAGTACCAGGCAGAAGACCAAGCGAGCTCGAGCCGTTCAATTGACGTTAAACATTTAAGTACAGACAATTCACAGCTATTTTTACAACAATTGACCAAATAGCATCATCTCAACTAACAATGAATATTAATTTTGAAGTGACAATGGGTGATTACAATTTGACGTCATGTGGATCTTGGGCTTGGCAGATTTCCCAAATGACGTCACCAGCGTAACCTTGCTGGGGTGGTATAATTTCAACGTGGAACTCTGGAATTAAACTCGCAACACAGCTCCTGCGTGAACGATGATTTCTTCCCAGAGACGGCATTAGCTTAGTGAAGGAGCCACCTTCATTCCTGCTTCAAGGGCGATAAAAGCTGCTTCACGCGAAACATGCCTGGGGACTGATCGTAGCACGACTGATATTTGTTTGCACCTATTTATTAGGTTAAAACCACCACAGCCTATTTTACGTCGCTCCTGATATTAACCCTATACAGGGCGGTCAGTTAAGTTTCGATCCAGATAAATGGATCAAGTAGGCTACTACGAAACAGAGTCGTAAAAATTGGATGATGCGATGATGGGAGGAGCGGCAACTATGAACAAGAAACAGGCAGAGGCGTAACTACGAAATTCTACAGTGCAATGGAGCCCCCCCCCCCTCCTTCATAAAAAAAATCAGTTATTGACACACATGTTGAGAGCCCAGTGGAGGGCCCCTTTCACTATAAAAAGAAGTGCAGTTTTGCCATACAAGGCAAGAGCCCAGTAGACCCTCCCCCTTCCCTCCCTCTTCATAAAAAATGGTTTTGTAACACAAGGCGAGAGCCCAGTGGAGGCTGCTTTCCTTCTTTAAAAAATATCAGTTGTTGCCACACATGGTAAGGGCCCTCATTCAAAAAAAAGCAATGCAGTTTTTCCACACAAGGCTAAAACCCAGTGGAAGCCACCCCCCCCCTCCCACACACACACATAAAAAATGCAGTTTTTGTCAGACAAGGCGAGATCCCAGTGGAGGCCCCTCATAAAAAAAAAATGCAGTTTGTGCCACTAAGGCAAGAACCGAGTGGAGTCACCCCCTTCATAAAAAAAAAACCTACAACTTTTTTGCGAAACTGTGGCAATAACTTACTTTCTGGTATTTTGCGGTTACAAACATATTTAAATTGGAGCCAGCGAGGGGACCCCCAAAATCGGTGGGCCCAGAGGCGCCTGCCTTGTCTGCCTCATTGTAGTTACGCCACTGGAAACAGATGACCTTGCCGAAAAATACCAAGGACATCAAGACATCCAACATATGTAACACGCACCACCGGAATAAATTATAAATATGAAGGAAATAAAGTTTCGATGCCAGTGCAAAAACTAGAACGAAAGTGAACTATAGAATTGTAGGAACTACGTCACGCATACGTCGGTTATTGCGACCCCCGAATGGCATCCCACCATATCACTGCGGTACCCGGTAAAGCATCGCACGTGATTCAGGGGTAGCAACCACTCTTTTTTCGTGTGACGTAGTTCCTACAATGATTAATCTTGACCGAATTTCATTTAATTTTTGCGGCATGCGACGAGTTCCAAATTGTATAGTAACTAGCACTAGAATGTCTGGTGCACTTGCAATATTAGGCCCTATATTCCCACTTTTATCCCTAAAGGACATAAATTTATTCTTTTGTTCTCATTTTTACTTATAGGCACTACATTTCCTATTTTTCCTACAGGTCCTAAATATTTCCCCTCTTTCCCTCATAGGCCCAACATTTCCCTGTTCCCGCTATAGTCCCTACATTTCCCCTTTTTCCCATTTAGGCCTATATTTCCCCTTTTTCTATAGGCTCTAACATTTCCCCTTTCCTCTTATAGGCCCAATAGTTCCATTGTTCCCTACAGCTCTGTATTTCTCCCTTACTGGCCCTATATTCTCTCTTTTCCCCTTAGACCCTATATTTCCCTTTTTTTTCCTGTTAGGCCCTATATTTCCCCTATACTCCCCTATAAGCCCTCTATTTCCTCTTTTTCCCTATAGACACCGCATTTCCCCTTTTTCCCTATACGTCCTCTATACATCTCCCTCTTTCCCTCATAATATAATATAATAATATAATATAAAGAGACGATGCCTGAAGCATCCACCCACCCAAATTCCCCGGCGGCAGATGTTAAGTGGAAGAAGTACCACCATTATTACAGTCATAGGCCCAACGTTTCCCCTTTTTCCTCTATATTCCCTACATTTTCCCTACATTTCCCCTCATAGGCCCTACATTTTTTTTTAGCCCAATCGGTACTACTTATCCCCTTGTCCCCCCCCCTCCCCCTAATAGGGAACAATTATCGGCCTTTACTCCTTTTAACACTAGAACTAAAACATTGGGCACATACACAATTCAACAACTTGGATCATTTGGCTAGATACTCGACTAGAGATCTTGGATCAGTGGCCAGGTCCTCGACACGAGACCTGAGATCATCGTTAAGATCTCGACTCAGGAACTTGGATCATTGGCCAGATACTCGACTCAAGAGCTTGGATCATTGGCCACAGATTCTCGACTCGCCTTAGCCATCAATAAAGATAATTCGCATTTCCCGTATTTTACTTGTATTCTTCTTAATTAAGTCTTGGAGAAATTACCACACTTCGTGATTAAAGCAATACCATACGTTAACGGCACTGAGCATTACCTGTTTTGCAGGAATTTGCGTGAAGCGAACAATACTTCAAATTTAGTTGGTGGCTTCCGGCTTACATAATAGTCGTTCAGCTTGGTGTATCTTCTAACCCGTACACTGAGAGGATTCAACTTTATGGAGGGCTCATATTCTATTGACATTTCCCGAAAATGTACGTGCTTTATCCCAACGCAACCAAGAGGCACGAAACTCTTGTTATAAAGGCTGGTCTGTCCATTTGGAAAAAAAAATAAATAAATAAAAAAAACAAAAATAACTACAGCGACCCCGACTCACGCTACACACTAATTTCCTTTTTTTTTTTTTTTGCCAGACTCGGGTCGACGAACCAAAATCATGCAGTCGGAAAAAGGATATTATTGAAAACAAAGGAAAGTCTATGTCCCAATTTCGTGCACATAATGAAGAACAGCTAATGGCTTTAAAGACGAATGTACACTTGCATGCAACAATTGTTGGGCTTTACTCCTATTGACCCCAGAGGTAACACTGAAAAACGTTGCTTCCAACCCTTGGGATCTTGGCAAAGTCCCCGCCAGTGTGTGTCAGCCAGGGAAGTGTGAGAGACTACCATGATCCTTTAACGACTACGAGTTCTAATCTGTCTCTACTCTGGACATTATCTGTGCTTTACGGTGATCGAAGGTTTCCTGATTCGCATCCCCCGGATTTGCCCATCCCCTTATACTAGGAGACCGTCCATATATTACGTCCCCCTTTTTGACCTATTTTGAAACACCCTCCCACCCTTTTGTGGGACGAGGGGTAATCGTCTAACTGGAAAATCGCATAATCGGAAGAACGTATACAGTATAATGGAAAATAATCTAATTCGTATAATGAAAAATCGTCTGACACGAAATTCGTATAATAGAAAATCGTCTAATGTTCCTGCCTCGTTCGCTCTGCCGCGCTCGCTGCGGCTACACATATAACATCAGAAACTGAAGGTGTATTATTGTCCAGTTCGACGTTTATTCATTATGCGATATTACGTTTAGACGATTTTCCATTATACGATATTCCGGTTAGATGGTTTGCCAGATTTTTTTATTTAAGCAGATATTAGATAATTATCCCATTTGACGATTTTCCAGTAAGACTTTCGCCCGACGGCCCCCCCCCCCCACTTTTTCACAAATATCACAAAATTCAAAACATCCCCCTCCTACTAATTACATCACAGTTCTGCAACCAACCCTTCGTCTCCAAATCTAATAATTCAGAGTACTTTACATTTCCTTAATATTTTAAGAATTTGGAATACGTGCCTTTTATTTGCTTATACTTACATTAATTGTATTTTTTTCAAACGTATTGATTCCACGGGTTGAAATCTTTTCAGTTTTTGTCCGTGTGTATAAATGGAATTGCACCTGAAATATTGTTCCTAAATAATATGCCGAAAGGTGATATGAACACCAAAATGGGATGCAAGATTGTACCGGAATGGCAAGGACCAGGTGATCACTAACTGCCATCCACGAAAGTTTGGGATTTTAAGAGTTTAAAACGACACTGTAGGCCCTATATGGCCCAAACAATGGCCCGGCTATAGAGAAGGAAGGGTAGATGGAATTGTCACAATATATCATCCACCCATCCCCCAGAGTGGACGTAATATATGGACGGTCCCTAACTTCTTTCTCCTTGATAAAATACGTCTAGGTTCAAAAGTTCAAAGTCGGTTCATCTATACGAGGGTTAGTATATGATCAGATTAGTATGATTAGAGATCCGAGTAGTAGGTAGGGGTTAGATGAACTGGAGAAATAAGGCTCCAAGAAATTTATTAAAAACAACATTTCGTGCAGTTGAACTATGGAAACTAGTGACCCGCTATACAGAGCTCAGCTAGTTAAAAAATGAATTAACCATTAAAATTTTTTTTTAACTCACGTTTTTTTAGACGCGTAATCGCCTTTCGTCTTTTCATTTATACTTTAGGCCTAATCATTGCCAGTAAACTATCACGACCCGACCTACAATGGCATTAGGGGGGTAGACAAAATGGCCGTCACGACTGACCCATTTCTCCGAGGTTTGTTCGGGAATAGGTCAAGCAAGTCGCATCTTTGTACGGTGAGTTACGACATCTATTGGCAACTAGTGGCGGTTTTCAAAATAATAATTTTAATTTTTACGTAGGTTTGCGTGGCAAATTCTTATTATCTATAAAAAAAATAATTTTAAATAGTTACGTTATCACTCACCCACAGTTAAACTATCGCTCTGCACTTGCAAAAAACAGGGGACACCTTCGTGTATCCAGAAACTGTTGCGAGGGAAGGAACGTTGGCAATTTTTGTACTGTCAGTGTCGCCCTCGGCTGACAGAAAGACAGAAAGCGGCAACAGAACAAATCAATGGCATCAGTGGGGCTTTAGGCAGCCATAATGTTTAATCCAGTTGCGTATACTATTTTTCATCCGAGATCCGGCTGGTATACTGTAGTAATGCTCTGGCCTGTCGCTTAAACCATTAAAACTGAGCCGTTGTCTGTCTACCCTATTCGAAACTATTATGATTTACTAACTACTAGCATAAATAATTATGACGTTTGATGGTAAAAGACCAAATCCAGGGCGTTTACAAGGGAGGGGCCGACGGGGCTGCAGCCCCCTCCGACGCAAATAAATTCGAAAAAAACGGCCAGGATTGTTGAAAACACGCTGTCAAATTAGCCAAAAAATATATGAAGACACAGAAAAATCATCTTGCGTCCCCCCTCCATGGACTTCATTTTGGATCCGTCCTTGGCCTGTCCTATTTCTCACGTTGTCAAAGCGGTCGTCACGCATGTGTTATTTCGTCTGACACAGATTTCTTAATTAACCCTTCTGGAACAACCCTCAAAATTTTCAATTCAGCATCAACTAAAACTACGTCTTCCGTTTTTCAGATTCACCCGTAGGAACCTATTGCATTACGTACTTTTCGTATGAAGCGTAACAGAAATAAATTGGAAACAAATTCAGATGTAAGCCAAAATATTAGCTCGTGATGAACATCAAAATCGAAAGAAAAAGCGACAGTCAATCTAGAATCCTTAAACTTTAGGCTCAGTTTTAACCAGTTCCGAATATA
>JAHWFP010219765.1:0-22073 GCA_023313725.1 Lithobius niger | reverse complement strand
TCGTGAAACCCACCACTGCATCCGTCACTGTACAAATCTCGTGCTTTTATAATTCCTACACTCCTACAACCATTTTTTATGAGCTGATGAGAAAAGCGCGGGTGGTGGGGGGAGGTGGATAATTTGTTGCCACATCAGTTCCACATAACATTCAACTATATTCGTAATTTGTTTTTTTCATTTACAGTCTTATTCTCTGTACTGTTTTATTGTCTTTTTATCTGCAGTTTGTAATTAAATAATAACTTTTTGGCCTTATTGTTGACTTAAATAAATGAGACAGAACAAGCACCTGTAAGCAACAAATTATCTCCTCCCACACCCCCTTCCCCGCCTCCCCCATCAGAACATAAAAATTGGCTTTAGTTGAGTGTTCAAATTGTGGAGCGCTAGCTTTGTACTTTGATCTGAGTTGAGCATTGACCGTTCTCAAAACGTCATTGTTCTTAAACAACATTTTGTGTTATTTTGTCGTACGCTGTTTTATCCAAGCTATTTTGTCGTCGCGCTGTTGTGTCGTTGCGCTCTTTTGTCGTGTGCTGACGTGTCTTGCGCTCTTTTGTCATCACGCTGTTATGACGTCACTGTTTTGTGTGCCGTTATTTCCGCGCCGTGTTAACGGCGTCAATTACCTCCAATGCAAATATGTAAAAAAAAAAAAAAAGGAAGAAAGACAGAAAAAATGAAACCCAGAATCGAGAGGATAAAAAGACGATAAAGCAAGCATTCAAGAGACCAGATAGGATAGTTTACTACATTTAAAATGAGTCAGTATTTTTTTCCGGACCCCGTTGGAGTAGCTTAAGATATGTTCCCAGGTCCCTTTTCGAAATTGGATCGCCCTGAATTCACCTCTATTTTTAATTGTAGAATAGAAAAAAGTGAGGGGCTGCGGGAGAAGATACATTGAGCTTGTTAGCTAGGCTACATCCACACATAAAACAACGACCTTTTTGACTGTGGTCAACACACTGGAATGGTGATTGTTAACTTAATCCCTTATGTATGCCTCATTAAATGCAAGCAGATTTACCAATGGACTGACTGATCGGAACCTAGCTCATTTTATTATTCTAGACGTTGTGTTCCATAAGATACCAATTCATTTTATTTTAATGTGTATTTTTTACAGGTAAATTGGATAGAATATATCAGCACAATACTTCCCTACAAAATCGACGCTGAAGAACCCATCGTTGTTACGGCAGAAAATTACACGAAGGTTTTCACAGAACTTCTTTCCGAAACCAAACCAAGGTGGGTAGAATCTTTAAACCCTTATATCTCAGGTAACAGGTGTTGAGAGATTCCGCAATTCCCTACTCTGATCAATGCTGAGCACGAGCGGTACTTAAAGTAACACCAGAAGTCGTAACGCTGTTACATCGTAATGGAACGGTCACAAAAAGCACGGTGAGCCTTGCCATTAGTCAAGCGATGGAGCACTCGTCCAATAGCTGCCAGCACAGCTGTCGGCCGAACGCCTATTGCTACGCATCGAGTGCGCCCTATTACTTAACCAGTTGAAACCGGCTTGTGCACATGGCTTGTTACACGATATAATCTCTTTGCTGGAGCTCATTGTTTTTGACGTATAAAAATACCGCCATTCCGGTAACACTCTTCTGTTGGTGTTGAGAGTCCAACCTAGCCATTGGGACTCTGGGAACTACTAGGGCAAACACAGCTACAACTGTTGCATGTGCCTTATACGTGATACTTACAACGTCCCCTAGCATTGTAGTGGTGACAGGACGCAGAATTTAGTGAAAATTTGAATCTTGCGTCTTGTTACGTTTAACAGTCACGCATTGTGCGGGGCTGACGTGACATCTAAACCTAGATAGAAAATCACAATTCCAATCCGTCAGGATGGAAAAATTGTAAAATCACGAAAAGCAAATATTTTTTCCTCAATTCGTTCCAGTACTGATTAGGGGTTTGGCGAAAACAAGAAAATAAAATGCCCATTATTGGTTGTCATTTCATTTCACAGGTGAACCTAATTTAAAATAAATATCACTTGCGGATTGGGAAATAAAGCACCGTAGTTTCGCATATTCTCAAGAATTAAAAAGTGAAGGAGCGCATGCTTTTGTTACGAGTTGAAAGCATGATAGGCAAGTTCAGACCATTGAGTCTAAATCTTGGAAAGCTTTTCAGCAATAAACTTAAGAATTTCGATTCTGCCCTAGAATGGCAAACAGTTTCGAAGTTTAGAGAAGTAGATATGGAAAATAAACATTTTTCGCCTGGAAACGTTTGAAAAAAAAAACATATGCAACTTTTTCCCAAGCTTTGTTCCGGCTAATGAGACCCTGCATTGTTAGTAAGACAAGGTTTGTGCAGGAAGATTTTTTACAGGTTGAACCCGACACAACTTTTACAAAGCTGTGAAGGAATAAGATTGATTTGTGCCTATAAAATATTGGATGTTGTTGCATTACAATTACTGACAACAACGCTGTTTTACCTCCACTTCCATGGACTCTAGTCATACGAAACTTCAAACTGAGTAACGCACGAAAAGGCCAGGAAACGAGGACAGCATAAATGTTGACCCACGTTCTTTGCCATGGGGACGATCAAGACGACTCTTGGGTGAAGAGAGATTTATCGTCAACCCAGCGTTTTATGATTTCAAGGAAGTTTGTCGCCACCAAAATTAGAGCATTTAGATTAGCGAACTGGACAACTACAACTTACTGATTTCCAGCATTGGTCAACATCTTGCCCAAGGCCTGCATATTTCCGAGATAAGGTATTTGAGCAGTTTAAAATCTGTTTAAAAACCAGAATTAATCGGAATGGAAAAAATTATGCAACACAACCATGAAACATTGCACAATAACATGACGCGAACGTGCGGCAGACATTTTGCTTCATACCGTCCGTCGCCAACTGACAGACGCATACCTCGTATGGTATCCTCGTCAACAGCCCAATCCTTGCTGAGTGGACAGGAGGACGTGTGGTGGCCATACTTATTGGCAGCAGATGATCGAGCAGAAATCGGATGTGGACATGAGGAGACAAGTAGAAACTCACCATGTCAACAGTCTAGGGCTAGGAGAACTAGGAGTAGAAATACTTAGCCAGACTGGCCCCGACTATGAGATCAGGAATGAAAACTGGTGTCGTAGAGGTGATTATTCAAAGGAGAAAGAAACACCAGCCCCTTACCACGGATACAAAGTGGAACCTCCAAAAATTGCCATGCTCACTTACAACGGGCATGGGGACGAAAAATCACAAGCGGAATTTTAGATGCAAAGTAAGTACAGTATTGCCCTGAATCTTCTAAATCTTACATCATGAAAACGGAAGTTTCACTCGCCCTACAAGGTGATACGAAATGCTGGTTGAGGTCTCTTGGACCCTTTTGGGACTGGAACACATTCGAGTTGCTACTTTATTTGGCATACGAAGGCCCAAATTACAAGGAAAACTTGAAACGCAAACTCGAAAACAGAACTCAAGCTTTTGATGAACCTTTTTCGAGTTATTCCCAAGGAATTTGTGGGTATTTTTCCCACTTGGAGCCTAATGTGTCTGCGTCCAAAACGATTCGGCACATTATGGCAAATATGCACACACACGTTATGGGCAGTACGCCTGGGGTCGAAAGTTTGACACCTTACAAGGATTGATGAGGGGAGGTCAGCAGGTCAGCAAGTTCTTGCATCAACAGTGTACTTAACGCCTATCAACCGACCCACCCCTGTCTGTAGAACCTCGACTTGGCATGGTGAGGCTTTGATCCAGTCAGCACTGACACCAAAGCCTCTCAGGTAGGCCAACCTACGCGAAACAAGGCGGTGCTTCGTGCTGGCCAAATAATTAGCACGGGGACAACACCTATGATTGCAGGGAAGGATACCGAATCAGCGAGTACTTGGCCTCAAGCGATACCTGTAAAACAACTCCCGGCCCAAAAACTGTAAATGTGCAGAAAGCTGGTGCAGTGAGGGAGACAGAGCAACAGCACCCCATTCATCCAACCAATGTCCCAAAAAGCCAAAAAAACTCGAAGTTTAAAACAACCTTCAAACCTTGGTCCCAACCTGGTTAATCTAGGTTGCGACCAAATAAAGTGTAGATTGGCGTTATAAGGCAGGACTGGAAAGGCACGCTAAAATATGTTTTTTTCACCAAATGTTCAACGTTTTAGCATCCTAGATGAGGAAACTTGTGTTTGGCCCTGTACCTTTAATTAGTGTTAAAGTAGCAGGGCAACCTTTCTTAACTTTAATTGATACTAGAGCCAGTTTCATGATCATTTCCTGTGCTTTGCAGACAAAGGGCATAAAGTAGTGCTGAGATTGCTATTTTTCGTTCATCTTGGCAGCTGTAAATATCCCAGTTGATGGGACATGCAAGCCACGATCAGGTGGCTCGGTGGTTGCTCTACTCAGCAGACATTTCCTATAGCTAATAGTGTAATTCTAGGCAGAGATATCTCGGATCGGTCTAGCCTCACACCAGACTATTGCATGGATGTCGGGTAACGAGCAGTGTTTAAATCAACATCATTCCCTAGCAGGTGTTTTAGTAGACTATTAATCCGAATTCCCACTGAACGACCAATAGCAAAACTTCAGAAATTGCTTTGTAGGTCTGACAAATGGAGATAAAACTAATGCCTTGTGACGGGCATCAACCCCACAACTGCTTGCATGCAAAAGCAATGAATTTTAATTTTCTAATCACTACCTTGGTACTTGTTCACCTACCATCAAAAGACACGACAATATGAATGTGAATCCTAATAAATCGTATAAACGCTTGACAGAGCATATTTAAAAATAAAGCGTTATTTTTTTCGCATTAAAAATATTTTGTAAATTTTTTGCGTGTTTTGCTAAACCACATTCTTATGGGTGTTTCATAAATGTGTTACTCATGAGCCCCACAACCCAATGTGGTAAATCCTAAACTTGTGCTGTCTTCTCATTGGTGTGAATACAGCCAAAGTGGATGGGAGGTGGCAGAAACCTTTAACGCTCTTAACCATTTTGTAACCGAGGGTTGGGTTAAGTGGATACAATAAATATATGCATTATTCCTTCCTCCTGCATTAGACGCAACATCAACAGTTGTTATCACTTTACAAGCTGTCACCAACCGTAAGGAGTTCTATGTTTGTGTCTCCTTTTTTTTTTATTTGTGTTATCAAGTAATAACTAGGCATTCCTCAGGTGCAAGGAAAGGAAGCCAGTCCTAAAATGTGAAGTATTTTTCGTTAGGCATGTGACCAGAAAATCCAAAATATAACGCCTGGTGCCTTGTTGGTGCCGTTAGCTGAACTAGTAATTCTCTTTAGTAACGGAAATCCGTCTCTGTATATTTACTTAATGGCACGTTTTTGTCCTGAGAAGGTGGCTGCAATGTCAAAGTCTCGCAAACGTATGTGTTTAGAAGAGCCAGCAAAGACTGGTTACGGAATTATCCGTTTTCATTTTCGCCGAGGACAGGCTGTAATTCTGCATTACTCATTGTTTTTCAGAGTTTTGGCCAATTTTGCCGTTGGTCAAGTGATTCGCCATCTAACGCCATACATCAGCGACGAATTTGGACAAATGAGGTTTGATCTCTTTAAGGATGTGATCGGGATTTCACAACGCGCTCCAAGATGGCGCCGATGCATGGATTTTGCCAGCGGCATCTTTGAAATTGTTGTTGGTCAACTGTATATCAAGAAATTCTTCAAACCAGAAGCCAAACTCAAGGTAATTCTCCGTACAATACATACAACATGGAACGATTAAAAAGTAGCCAAATCAGATAATAATGGTTTCACGGTTTACTTCTTTACGAAAGCATATGAGAAGACTGCTCATGGTAAAGTACGAATTTCAAACATTTTTATATCAATGACAGGTGAGATGTTGTTTAGTGACCAGCTTTAGAAACCAAAGCGACAAAACTACCACTGCATCGAAAGGGGAGGAGGGGAGGGGAATAATAACTGACTAAAAACGTGTTAAATTGATGTGCCATTCTGCAGACTCGTTTGATTTCTGCCACTAAGAACTTAGAAAGAACTATGCAACAGAGTTTCTAAACTAACACTATTCGATAGGAAATGACAGGGAACAGTGTCTTTTTTACATGAAGGGCCGGGGGCGGGAGGGGGGTTATTGACCAGTAATTCCCCGAATTCATCCTTTGGCATTGTTTCAACATTGTTTTACCTAACAACAATAATCTAAGACACTATCAGCTGCTGGGATACGATGCCATTCAAATCAAGCAACATTGCACGGACATGCGCTGCTTTCCGTTTACGTAAAACGAGTGTTCAGCCCACAAAATCATTACACAGCAACTTCAAATTGTTTAAAATAATTCAAATGACAAAGAGCGTTTGATTAGAGCGTATGGATTTGTGGGTAACCTCTGAAATAAAGTACGTAAAGTAATGACAAAGAAAACAAAACAATAAAAATGTATTTTTAGTTGCCAACGAAAGTGTACAGTACCTGTCTTTTAATAGCATTTCCTTCCTTTAGTGCAATTTGCCTCTAGAGAAAGTTTGTTCGCTTCCCTGCCAGTTTCGTAGCTTCCCTTCTGCGCATGCGCAGTGCAGGCCTCCTATAACACCGTTAGCCTAAGAACTGGCTTCATCTTTCTTCTTAGGGCAGTTGAGCCGCGTGGTTGCTCATCTTTTCTCTCCAGAATTGGATTACTGGAGAAAAGCTGCTTCGGCCGCGATTTGGCCTTTCTGTGGCTCAGGACTACATTGGGCCTCATCCCGTACTTTGGCCGCCTTGACCACTTTGTTCGTCATGGACTACTGCTTATTCATAGCTGCGGCTAACTTTCTTGGCCTACACTGCGGCCAGTAACCTGCCTCCGCCGCCTCACGTGCTTCGCCGTCCTCATCATCCACACCTCATCTGGGCCCTTCCTGTTCCTTAATGGACGGCTTTTCCTGTTTCTCAATGAACGACTCTTTCTCCACAAAAACCTTCACTTGGGCCACCAAAGGTCTCGCAAGTAGCCCAGCCTCGTCGAACAGGTGGTTTCTTATGAAACCTGGCCCCTGGCCGCTTCTGCATTCGGCCCAATGTTCCGGTTCCTCCACACCATCCGCCAACCAAAGTCTCGCATGCGGCCCCACCTCGTCGGACAGACCGTCCGCTTCTTCTGACACCTGTTATGCAGCTTCTTGTGAGGCTTAGACCCATTGTTGTGGCCCATCCATACGCCCGTCTGGACTGTTGGCCTTGCCGTGCACCGAGTATGGCGTGGACATACCAACGACGTGGGCTACAGTGGTCTCTTCTTACTTGCTTATTAAAGACTTCAGACACAGACCATCAACAGGATGGGTGTTGGCCCAAGAACCCATCCCATCCCTTATCATCTGGTTCCTGGACACTCTTTTCACTTTGCGTCCTCAACTTTGTCTGCATCTGCTGGCGCTTAGGGGACCAGGAAACCAGCGCTCAGCAATGGCCAACGGCCACTGAGTCTCCCGTCCCATGTAGTAATTCCACCATCGTCGGCTCTGGACCAGCTCTACTTTGCCTCTTTGGCTGTCCTGCTTTGCCATTATGAAATCTACTGCAGAGTGGACACCACCGGTTGTCACTAGGCCAACCGGCCATCCTGTCCACCCTGCTGGTCTCCTAGAATGCTGGTACCACTACCGAAAACCGTGATCTGCATGGCCTTCGGCCCTTGACCCATAAACGACTCTGGGCCCGTGTCAAGACTGCCTTCATACCTGCAACTTGTCAATCCCTCAAGAGCAACAAACCAGGCCCATTACCTCTCCTTGGCCCAGTCCTCAACCACTACAGTCCGCAGTTCTTTTCACTTCACTGTGCAACGGACGCCATCCGCAGCCCACAACTGCCTTTTTCTCATTGGCTTTCAGCCGCATTTGTCCACTTCCCTTCTTGTACTTTGCAGCTCTCTCTACCACCCCGTCCTCACGGTCTCGCTGAGGTCCACCAGGACTGATTTATACCTATGAAACACACTAGGACGACGTAAACAACAACAACAAAAAGCGGACAAAACGATTGACGACCTAGGACCGCCTCGGTCCAACCCAGTCATTTTACTTTGTGGATCTGCATCTATCTCAGCTTTACAACCGTTTCTAAAATATCCCGATGCCTACATGCCTCTTCTTGTGTTCAAGGAAAGCAATGTCCGACGCAACACCATCACGATGGACGGTTTGATAGCAACAACACGTCCACTGGGCAAGAAACACTGAACGAAGCGGACTACAATGGCCAGTCACCAGGCAACTTCACTTCTTGTGTCCTGGATGACAAACAACTCCGCCTCGTCCCACAGGACGACTACTGTTCCTTGGAACCTGTTCCACAGTCACCCTTAAGCCGATGTAACTCCGCCATCAATAATCCAAGTGGTCGATCTTGGTGTTGATCCCCCTCTTCCAGCTATGGTGCTAATTCATGTGGCGGAACTTGGCCACACGATAAAACTGTGTGCACATCATGCATATATGCTCATTTAAGCCTCTACTTCCCCCCCAACTTTCTAGCATGCTTGCATCTCCACCATCCATCGGCCTCGCGGTCGCCAGAATTTTCATTCACTGACAGACCACGAATACAGGGGGGGGGGGGGACGCTAATCGTTTCCACCATTGGATCCTTCATCTGCTGCCCAAATTTTGGGACCGTTTTCCTACCGACAACCAGGACATAAACTCAGCACCTTGACTGCAACCATTATCGTTTACTTCTTCAGGCTGCTCCGTCATCCTTTGATCAGTGGCCCGTCGATGGACTATCACCGTCGTTCCTATCTTCATGGATCGTCTATTACTCCCAACAGTCCGCCTGCAGACCTTCAATTCTTGTAATTGTTTTCACAACCATCCTCGATCTGTCAGGTCCCGGATTGTTCTTTGTCCGTTGTGTTCCTTCCCCATCTAAGCAGCCCACACTTGGATCATCTTAAGTGTGGACACTGCAATTACCGCACGACCCTGCACCATTTCCACCACTATTTGGACATCCTTTCAAGACAAAGCAACAAAAGGAAACATCTACCGACTATGGCCACACCAGCCGTTCCAGCCAAGAAGACTGAAACAACAGAAACAGGCCAATGGTCCCTCGACTAGTGGCTCCGCAACCCCAGACCTGTCCAACAAAGCCTTCCAAATCGGCCCATCGTCCGAGGCCCACTTTTGCGCCATCCACGGCATCATCTTCACCAACGTCCCATTCACCCTACAAACCTGCAACGTGTCAACTAACAAAGAATCGAGGACCGGTACTAAAGCACAAATGCTTTCCAGCTCCTAACACGAGACAACCCAATCACATGATGCATCACACGAGACAACCCAAATCACATGATTTTATTATAACGAGACAACCATGACATGATGCTGCCAATCCGTTACCTGCGGATCATGTTCTGGCCACCGGCCCACCCCATGCTACTGCTTCTACAGCTCAGGAAGGTAATAACACCTCCTCACCGTCTACCATATCCTTCCCTTCTATCAAATGGATTCTAGCATACATCCTTTGTGGTCTCCACTTATTGCCCGATGACACGGCCCGCCTAAACATCAACATTGTTTCTGTCTTACAAGCTGCTCAAGCTTTCACTACCAACTTCGTTCGCCTTTGAGAAGCCAAAACGGCTCCCTCCACAACCACTGCATTCCTCTCATGAACCCTTGGCAACCGAAATCGGCCACCTTCAACAAGGCAACTGCCATCTGTCATCTGAAACACACACAATGGTAGTCCGGCTACATCCCATACAGATACACCCCGTCCCGACAATCATCCAGCTACGTCCTACGATCCGCAACTTGCTGCCTTCTCCTCTCAGCAAGCCAATACAGCTCCAAAGTCCCGACATCGTCCTCAATAACGCTATTTGGTGCGATCTCGTCTTCTCTTTGGAAGTCAGCAACATTGTCTCAACACCATCGTCTTGCGACACCTGATATTCTTCAAACCTGGTTATCAGCCTCGACTTGCCATCCTTCGAAAATCTAGGTGCGTACAGTGTTTGGCAGTTCGATGATACACCGACATTTGTACCTGTGTCCTCAGGCCTCTAGTATCTTTTAGACCATTACACTCGCCTGCTACATTGTGAAGCATATCATGGTAAAGCTAGAAATGTTGCTCTGGGATTCAGAACCCTTCCTTAAAACAACAAAACTTCCAGACAGTTTTCACTTTTGAGCTGAGAAGCAGGACCCTCACCACTGTTCACGGCTACATTTGCGCAAGTAGCCGATGTATTAAGCCCAAGAAGACGAAAAGGAGCATTCCAGCTTCTTATTTTAAGAGACAGCATCCAACCCAGACGTCTTCAATGATTCCACTGACTATTAGCCTTTAAACACGCTCCTCGCTGTCCTCGCATCAGCAAAAAATGCCTCAGGCCTGGCTCCTCTAAACCACCATAAAGGTCCTTCCACTACCTGTTTCTCATTTCGTTTCATCTAAGAGCCTATTGTGTTCACCCTTGTTCCCAAGTGACATCCACCGGGTTGGGATGTCTCCCTGTATGACAACTTCATTGTCGCTACCCCTGAGGACGTCTCCTATTGCTCTGCTACATTGCGTCCGCCCCCCCCCCCCAAAAAAAAACAAAAAAAAACTATCACTCAGAACTTTCCATCTGGAATCCGCCGCCTCATTGTGTTTTAACACCGATCATATGTCCTTCGGCTGTGCCGTCTCGCTTTCTCGATGATGTGTCCACCTGCATAATGAAATCCGGATGAAGCCCTTTGGCCAGGCGTTCCCATCCACTGGACAACTACCTTTCGGACCACCTTTTGAACCACTGTCTAGGAATTGGGACGTGGCCATTCTTGGGCCTGCTCCTCCTGGTACCTCGGCCTCCCAGTCCCCTGTTTCATCTTCACCTACTATGACCATCTATGAGTTGCAAACCAGTCTAAATTGCTCAATCAACTTCGACTGCTTAACATTCAAATTGCTTATGGTTCACTGAATCCGTTCATTCTGGGGCAGCTCCCACTGCCATAGGTGACAAGGTCTGCAGAAATGCTATTAAAAGACAGGTAATGTACATTTTCGTTGGCAACTAAAAACATCAATTTACCAGGGCCACCTGGTTAAAATTGGTTTTTATTGTCTAACCGAAAATATACATTAACTTTAACAGCCCGGCCTCCCCTCTGCGTCACCATGGTTTCGACTAGAGGAAGAAAGATGAAGCCAGGTCCGAGGCTCACGCTTTTATAGGAGCCCTAAGCCGGTGCATGCACAGAAGGGAAGCTACGAGACTGGCAGAGAAGCCAACAAACTTTCCTTAGGGGAAAAATGCACTAAAGGAAGGAAATGCTATTAAAAGACAGGTAATGTATATTTCGGTTAGGCAATAAAAACAAATTTTAACCAGGTGGCCCTGGTAAATTTATTTATTTATTTATTTATTCATACTTAGGCTGAGCAGAAGCCATTATGCTATGCGCTCAATATACAAATGGACTACTTACAAACTGGTAAATTGATGTATTAAAACAAACCAAAAACATACATTGTTACAATTGTTTGGTCACCTTTGAACTCTGTCTTAAATTTATTTGATGTAACATTTTTAATGTACACTTTTTAACACCCAAAACAAGGCACCAGCAACGTGCACTAGCGTCCATTGTGACATCATGAAAAGCGAACTGCTAAATTTAGGAATGAACAAATTATTTTAATTTTAGTGGGAAATTATAACAGCTGTGCTAAAGATCTGCCAACGACTCTTAACACATGGCTCCATCAACATGAAACTCGAAAAAATAACAATCAACACACTCTGTTATTGGTCTCTCTGACACTAATAATTACGTTACAATATTAGCAATAATAATATTTTTATTTTTCATAAACATGGTGACGTCCCTACTTTCGTGTTCTTTATCAAACTTAAATATAAAATTGCCGAAAGGTGATTAAAAAACACGTTTACATAAGGCCAACCGCAAACTGAGTCAACGGTGAACTGTTAGCAGTCTCACTGTTGTAATGATTTTGTGTGAATTCATAATGTGGTGAAATTCCCTGCTGGGGATTGATATAGAGGTTCGTATTCACTGAACTATCCTGTTAAATTACCCTATCTTACTCATCTTGTCACTCACCTTGTTGCTGCACTTGCTAACAAGAGGCATACTTGGCTCGTTTACGTATTGGTCACACCAACCTAATACGATCTTTCCTTTTGGGGGAATTCCGTTATGATTTATGAATGCCAGGTCATCGGTTACTTACGGTCCATCATGTGTTTGTGGAATGTCACCATGTTGATGGTGTTCTTTGCCGTTTCCATCTTTCACGAGACTTCAGTGTATCGATTGAGTGATGAGTCTGTCCTCCTGTCCGTTTTTTTTATCATATTATGTGGGATGTATGATAAGATCTAGGTTTTGGGGTTTGCTTAACATCTCTGTAATGTGTGGAGCACTGGCAACCCGAACCACTGCACTGTGGCTGAAGTTGGCACTAATGACCTAGATGTCAACGTGCCATTAAAATCCCCCTTCCCCATCTTACTTTTTCCTCAGTTACTGGTGGAAAGACTGAGTTCATGTTTTGTTCATTAGATTTTACGTTGCTGTAATGGCTCGAGTTAGCTCACTCACGACGCATGAATTTTGTTGTACTCGGCCGTACTTGGACCGTTATTATAATTGGAATTTGATGGTGAAAATCAAATCGATGAAAAAAAATTGGTCAAAATCTTAGTTTTGCTCTTATCATTGTGATAACAGTTAAATTTCACTCGCTTAAATAGGGGCTCGCCTTAGTTGCGACCCTAACCCTGATGTGTTTTGACTTAAGAGAATGCTGAATCCTTCGGTTTTACGCACATCCACCACTTGATGACATTAAACTACACGAGAAGTTAGTAGGAATTTCGCCCTTTTTCAACACAAGCTGAATGACGTACGAACGTAATGGATGTGACGTGTTGAATTGTCCTTTCCATTCGTGCATTTGAAAACTACTTATTTTAGTGTGTAAATTTTGAAGAGACAATAACGCTTATGCTTATTGTCTCTTCAAAATTCGTAAGTCAAGCCAAGTAAAATGAGCCTGTCGACATTCAGAATTCTGACGTTAGTGTGTAAAGCAGTAAGATTAACGAAACCTGTAAACGAGCATGGAATGCCATAGACTGACGAATTGTGCGAAAATAAAACGGAAAGGGGGGGGGGGGGGGGCTATTTTTACGTAGTTCTTTAATTTGTTCATAACCTACTGCTATTAATTTTTCCCATGCTTTGCTAAATATAACCCTTTACTGCAAACACTACGAAACATACAGGTATCGCACGAATGTAAGAACGTTAGGCACAGATGTGCAAAATTCATGGTGTTAAGGGTTTCTCGTAAATTTAGCTGAAACAATGTGCTATTGATTTCTGCATATTACAGGCTCTGGAAATGGTACAATATATTAAAGAAGAGATGGACGATATCATTAGCAATGTTACATGGGCTGACCCCCTGACTATACAAAGAGCAAAAGATAAGGTAAGATAAATAACTAACTTCAAGGATGAAGTTCTTTCTCTACAAAGAACTAATAAGGACACTAGAAAATGATGAAATGAATGAAAAGTATTTATTTTTAACAACCTTGTAATTTGATTATTAAGACCTGAATCATGTGACTGGCAATATCAGAGGAGCTCACAGCAACCACGGCTTTTGTCCATCGATGCTCCATCGAATCCTTCGGTGACGATTATGTGCAAAGCGCACATGTCAATCGAGCGCTAAATATTACTGAACGAACAGGCAAAAGAAGCTGTAAATCGAGTTGCGTCCACAAAAATGTATTCAGCAGCTTCGTTTCTCAACATGGTACCTTAGTACAATCAGAACTATGGGGGAGGGGGTATGGGTCGGGGGAGGGGGATAGGCAATGCTTTGTGCGGGAAGGATAAACTTCTTAAAGGCTCCCACCTGACGGAGATAGAAAAAATAAATCATTTCGTTACGACTTTTTTCATCGTGTTCAACCCATAAATCCTTGATAAACCAGTGTTGTGTTATAAAGGAACTAGGATAGCCCCCCCCCCCCCGTATAGCCAGTTTTTGATAGCATTGTTATGTTTTCCCGTTTGCATGAAAATACTGAATTTCCCGCTAACAGGCGCCCAGGCTTTCATTAGATTGTCGCCAGATTACGCAGATTCCCACTCCTAATTCTATTGAAGTCGTAGTGGGATTCAAGATAATTCTTTCGATTGTTGAGCATTATTGTGATTTCACAATTGCATTAAAATGCTGTGATTTCCCATTAGTAGTCGCCCAAGGATACATTCGATTTAGTTAGATCAGGATTAAGAGACAAAGAGGCCTAGATCCCGTTTGCATGAAAATATTGTGACGTCACCAGTACTGTGTCTCTATGTTGGAAGCACAGTTCGTATCATTACTTATACAGACAATTCCGTCATTCATTTATTATACAGGCATTCACAGCGATATAAACAAACAAAAGAAATAAGATTATCGAGAATCCCACTGCGGACGCACGAACAGTAGAAATAAGGCCTTATATAGCCGGTTTTATACAGGGTGTATCACGAAACCTGTCACAGTGCCACAACTCGAGAAGTAATGAAGATAGCTCAATGCAGTAAAAAATTGACTGACAAATTCGCACGTGGACAATCCACCGCCAATCCGTTCAACTTTGTGGGGGCGCCTCAAGGGGGTTTCAGGGGGGCAAAGGAGCGTTTCTAAGAAATTTCAAATGGGAAGGGGGGACGAGTGATACATCATTTAAAAGGTCTTGTCAAACCAAGCAACTTCTGAAGGAAAAGTTTTTGATATTGTCAACCAGTGAAGGGGGACACTCAAACACAAAAGGCTACAATGGAGTGGAAAATTTTTTAACATCATTCAATTGGATGCAAGTTTTAGCCTAATTCTTGCGTAATTTATTGTGCAGATTTTAAGAGCTTCAAAATAAAAGGTTACGTGACGAGTATTGATGACTTTGCTGGGCCCCCCCCCCTCCCCAGGAAGTTATAAAGACCCGTGGGGGTAAAAAATAATAATAATAAAAAAAACAAGGACCGCTATGGATAAGCTGCATTCTTTGCAAGAATGGTTAAGACTACCACGAAACGTGTTGCACTGCCCTAATTAAATAATGGTGAATTTCGTAGGTTCGCCCTATGGGGCAAAGGAGCATTTTCAAAAGAATTCCAATGCAAATAGGGCAACTCACGTGGCAACGTACACTGCAGACTTCTCCCTATTGCTTATGTTAAATAAACTACATCACAGCCTTGATACTGACCTCGTATCTCGTACTTGACTCGTACTTGACCTGAAATGATGGCACACCTATTTAGTGCCATTCACCACCAGAACTTCTTTTGGATACATTTCGAAGAAATCAGGTGGTGAATGGCACTTAATAGGTGTGACGTCATTTCAAGTCAAATGACGTCAGACCTATTAATTGCCATTCACCATCCGATTTCTCCCAAATGTATCCAAAAGAAGTTCTGGTGGTGAATGGCACTAAATAGGTGTGCCGTCATTTCAAGTCAAGTACGAGTTTTAGTCAGCGTTCAGAATACGGGCCTTAGTCTTATAAGAAACCAAACCGGACATTGGATAACGCGCCAAAACTTGGCGGGGGGGGGGGGGGGCGAGTTGGTATGTTTTCTGACTACCTATCTCAACAGTCAGCTTTACAAGGTCATTATTTGAACCCTCCTCAGGCCTTTTAACATGATTTGGACTGGGATTAATTCGACTAGTACTACCCCTCTGTATCTACAGGTTGTACGTAAAATTTTAAAAAGCCTAATGTTAAAAAAAGGCATACGAGTCTTCATTTTTTCTCCAGTTACGGCAGTGTCACAGATTTCATGTTACACATGTACTAAAACCTTTAATCATTTCTGCAGAAAATGTAGCCTGGCCATTGTTGTACCCGATTTTTTTTAATTTCCTATGGGGTCGAACAAGCGTCCGTCTCTCCTCTCCTCCACACAGGACTCGTTACGTTAAATTCTTATTTTGAAGCTCTTAAAAACTGCACAAGAAATTACGCTAGAATTAGGTTAACTTGCATCCAATTGAATGGTGTAAAACGATTTTCCACTCCATTGTTGCCTTTTTTGTTTGGCTGTTCCCCTTCACTGGTTGACAACATCAAAAAATTGCTTGGTTTGACAAGACCTTTTAAATTATGTATCACTCGACCCCCCTTCCCATTTGAAATTTCTTAGAAACGCCCCTTTGCCCCCCCTGAACCCCCTTGGGGTACCCCCACAAAGTTGAAGGATTGGCGGTGGATTTGTCCACATGCGAATTTGTCAGTCAATTTTTCACTGCATTAATCTGTCTTCATTACTTCTCGAGTTATGGCACTGTAACGGGTTTCGTGATACACTCTGTGATTTCCCACATGCATGAAAAAAAACTGTGATTTCCCGTTAATATTCGCCCACGCTTTCATTAGTTTTAGTTAGATTCAGGGTTAAGAGACATAGAGGCCTAAATCCCGTTTGCATGAAAATATTGTGACTGGAAAAACACATGACGTCACCCGTACTGTGCCTCTTTGCCTCTTCATTACTTAAACAGAACAGACAATTCCGTTTGGCAGACATTCCGTCTGGACGCACAAACAAAAGAAATAAGAATTAGTAGTTGGAAATCTCGGTGATCCGGCGACACACAAACAAACAAACAAATGTTACGATCTTAGTTATATAGATTAGCAGCAGGTAGAATTCATCCTTGACATTAGTTAAAATTCTCGTAACCTATGTACAGTTAGTTGTACACTATTTAGAATCATCGTAGCAAGAACGCCTCAACTCAGCCATGGTTTTTCGATCAGCGTCTTTTGGGTAACCCAAAAGACCCAAAAGACCCAAAAAACCCAAAAGACGGTGATCGAAAAACCATGACTCAGCCAAGCCGTTCATGTATTTTCATGCAACTCTTAGAATCGTATCATGAATGCTTCCACTCAGCAGAGCCGGACGAGAAGCAGCGAGACAAAGACAGAGCTTGAGACAAAACGCAAGCACGTGGCGACATCTAGTGTGATGCATCACAATTACCTTGACGTCACAACAGATGCAAATCCATGAATGTTGCTTTTGTGCTCCTTCAGTATGCTCAGTGCAAGGCACCACGTTGACATTCATTGGGCGCCGTTTGGGACATAATTAAGTTGCTTAAAACATATATATTGTGGCGAAAATATAAAATATTTTGCGCATGTATATAATATTTTGTCACATATATAAATATTTTACCATATATAAATTTAATTTCTATACATTATTTTATATATGGAAAAGATTTTACAGTATATATGGAAAAGATTTTATATATGGCAAATATATTATGTATAAATTATTTTCCATACATAAAATATTTTCTATATATTAAATATTTTCCATATATAAATTTTATTCCATGTATAAAGTTTCCTCGTACAAAATGTTTCTCATACATAAAATTTGTGTGCGTATCAATCGGCGCAGGTCGCCGACCAAGGTGACCAACACCATCTACCGGCAGACAGTGCAGCTAGAAAGGTAGAGAAGTACTGATGTAGTGTGACCGATTCCAGTACACTGCACTGCACTCTGACTGAGGTTGGCACTAATGACCAAGCTGTCGACACGCCATTAAGCCTCAATTCCCCCCCCCCCCCCGATTCCAGAAAGCATTGGTAGATTTTGAATACACCCTGGCTTTCACAGACTAATATTCGGGATATATGTTCTATGTCCTTTAAGAAAAATTCTGAAGTTACAGAATATGCTAAAAATTTCTATAGAAATTGCTAAAAAGACAGACGGAATAAGTTGAAGGTACGGAAAGAATTAATAGAAAGTCCATGGAACTAGTGAGGCCAGCAGTGATATCAGCAAATTTTCTTCTATGTTTATAGGGTGGACTAATCTTAACTGTGGCCAACATACGGCACCGTTGCACTAATACGTAATAAACTGACAACTGCCGTACAGATATGCACAGAAGGAGAAGTAAAACCTACCTTTAACGTGTCGGAGAGCAATAGGGACTGTATGTTTGGCACATGTTCCGAAACGAAATCGCAATTAATTACAGCCCAGACATAAAATGTCTTATGGTTGGCTACGACTTAAACTCAAGCTGTAACTATTTGTCGAATTTTAGGGAACAGAATATATCAGTAACAAGAAACGTCTACTTAGTAAGAAAGGGAATATAATATGAGTATTTCTAATTCACAGGAAGATACGCATAAATTCTTATACTCCAGACAAAAAACGTTGGAGAAACTCAAACACTAGAGGCACCTGTCAATGGAACACCGCAAGTGTTGGTGGTGGAGCTACCAGACCTTGACGACAATGAAGGAATGCAAGGAGAGCGGTACAAGTAACGGTAAGGAAATGGGTGAAGAACTGGGTGAATGAAGATAGGAACTAACGTCGAAAGTATATCGGGACGAAAAGTAGGAAAACCAGTAGTATGGAAGCCAAAAGCAGTGTCGACTTAACAAGATGAGAAACTAAAGTTGGTAAAAACCTGAAGCAGCAAGGTTTGGCCCCTGAAGCAGATGGACTTGGACTTGGAGCAGTGACTTGGAGTGTGATATAACGTGGAAGCAAAAACATTCCTGAACCCAAGAGGAAGAATACTAAAGATATTTTGATGTCAGCAATTCGTGTTTATTTCGAATAAGGAGATCCGTGGAAACTTATAATGAATACTCCTCACGGTGGAGAGACAATGATGCAAGTAAAACAAAACACAAGCTTCCTGAACGTAAGAAAAAAGGATTTTATTGATGAACCCGCCAATTTTCATTCCCAAGAACTACCAAAAGGCCATTAGTTGTGAATATCCCGAAAAGTGAATGAGGCAGTGAACTCGGACTAAGGGAGCCACACTGTGAATGGCATGGGATGGGAAGTAGATGGTCTGAGACCAGGGGATACAATCATTGACTGTAGGTTGGTATTGTGTGTGAAGAGATATGATGTAGGAGGTATTGATATGTACAAAGTCCACTTAGGAAAGGATACACACAAAGATATTTGGAGTCGTATTTCGAAACATATAGCCCAACTGCAAGTCTTTTAATGATATGTCTTATAATTAGTGTGGCAGTACAAAAAGGTTGGCACATGAACCGAATGGATGTTACCATGTGCTACCTGAACAGCAGACTCAACACCTTTATCAGTATGTGACGGCTGTAGGGATTTATAATTCCAAGCCATGACAATAAAATGTGCCAATTGATAAAAAGGATGTATGAAGCAGTTTGCTTGCTACTGGTATGAGCGGTTGAAAGAAATATTAAGCCAGCATGGAATGACATGACGTTATTTGATATTTTTGTCTTTTGGATCCAGGAGGACTCAGCTATTAAAATAAACTAGGGCGTCATCAGTTCCACTGACGACAAAATGGAGCGAAGCGATTTTATTCAAACGTCAAAATCGGTCGACGAAACTGAAAATATCTTCAATTTGGATCTATCTGGAATTTATATACCGATCCCGATTTGTAGCGGTATTGCAAATGTCAGTAAGGAATTTTGAGGCACTTTTAATCTGTAATCGGGATCGGGCCATCCTTACAAAATAATGCTTTTAGTTGCTCACAGTTAACAGACACAATATGTGAGGCTGTGGCATAATGCCGAATGAATGAATGAATGCGCTTAATAGGACTTTGGCCCATTGCCACGCGTCCTGCTACATCAGCTAAGCTTAACTTAAACCGCCGCCGCCGCCGCCTGTTTAACACAAACAATCGATCTTTTAACAATTGGATGCCTTTAACAAATACAAACGGCTTCGCATCTCGTTGTTGTTTTGATTTGGCTCTTGCTATTGGTCCATTATGTCACCCTGATGGTTCCTCAACCCCATGTCCGATTCCGGATTTTTCTTTTGATAAACCTTGTCTGGACTACCATGGTACTGCATGCAAAGTTTGGTTTGGATAGTCCTTGTTGTTTTCGCGTGATGTGCGGTCTAAGACTACATTGGAGTGTCTTATAGAGGAGCTAGCTCAGCATTCAGCCTCGCTTCTCTCCAAAAAAAAGTCTAAATCGATGACCTGGCCTGGCGGCTCAGAATAACTGTATGCATTAGAAGCTAAGAGCCATCTTGAAGAGCAGCCTAGAGGTTAAACACTTAGGGCCCACTAATATGATACTAGGGATACAGATTGTCAGCTATCCTGATGGTTCAGTCAGTCTACACCAGGCGACATAATATATAGACTCAAGAATGAAAGAATTTCAATATGAATGGGTACAAACTGGTGAGTACCAAGTGGCACCAGGCACTCGCCTAAAAAAACATGTCACTGGCTGAGCAGGAGAAAGACATTACGCAACAGGTACCGTACCACCTGCTAGTACGAAACTTTTCGTATGCAGCACTGGCACTGAAGCCAGATATAGCGTATGCCATCGATGCAGTTTCCACCCACTCAGTTGACCAGAGGAGAACACACTGGAAAACCATGAATGGCATCGTACGTTACCTCAAGGGAACGAAAAAACTCCAGATTGTTTTCAAGACGAACCTTCAAGGTATCTTAGTTTACACGGATGCTAGCCATGCCTATGATTTGACTCCAGAAGTACCACAATTAGCGTGCTACTGTGCTACACAGGACGTCCGGTTCTATGGAGACCCATCAAATAGCCATCAGTGTCTCTCAGCAGTGTGACTTTGAGTACCGAGCCTGTGCTTGGGCTTGGATGAGAACGTTGGTATAAGATACTGGAAACAAGATTGTTGAGTTGCCGTCTTCTAAGTAGATTGTAATTCGCATGCTGTAATTCGACAGGTCACATTGCAAGTCACATGAGCTAAGACAAAGTATTTCAACATCATCTATTACTTTCTGAGAGAGTACATTCAGTCGAAAGACATCAAGTTCATGTTCATGCCCACCGAGAAGAATTTGGCTGATCTCATGACTAAAGGGCTTTGCGCAGCGCATCAATGGATCTTAACAAACAATTTACTGTTCACAGGCCCATTAGCAGGTTGAATCAAATCCTGGAGAAATTAATGCTAGCTCAGGAACAGTTGAACTTGGTTTGCTGTGGTGATAATGTTCAAGACAATACTTGACCGGATTCAGTTTAAGTAGTTTATTGTCATATCACTAATTATACATATTGCACGTTAAGTACAACGCCTGAGCCGCTCATGTTTTTTTTTTTATTCTCAGGCTGTTCACTTCTTCAGTCATGTTTATACAAAGATTTATTTATGTAATGTCTCATTGATACTGAGTGCTACACTTGTTTCCGTACTAAAACTCCGTATCTTTCTGTATCATGCTTCAGACCGTGCATCCAACGGATTTATGCTTCCCACAGTAATACACTTCAATCACAGGTGGTGATGTCAACAACGTGGTGCTCTCAAAACGTGGTATCATCAAAACATCCTTTCGTTTCTCGTCGCCTTTACCGTTATTATTTATATTTTTTAGTTGGCAGCTGTTCAGCCTCACGTTGCATACCCAGAAGAATTACTAGTAGACGGAAAGGTAGATGCAGAGTACGAAAATGTAAGTACATTTATTAATGCAGGTAAGGTGGTGCTTCTAATGGTTTTATTTTAGGATACTTTAAACGGTTGATGTAAGTTGTGCAAGCATTGGTGGTTACTGGTGGTTAGCATTTCAGCCTCGTACAAAAGTTATACCTAGTCCAGGAAAAATTTCCAACAAAATGGATTTGCTTAATTCTAACGCACGTTATTTCTTCCCCGGAAAACTAAGCGAGCAGAAAACAAGCCTGGTAGAAACATATCCAGAGTCGGTTCAAGGGGCACGCGAGCAACGTGGCTGCGTAGGGTCCCGGGTTTAAAGGGGCCCCCGTGCAGGAGCACTCATCTTACAATAGCGAGAAGGCAGATTATTCATCAAACGTCAAAGCAAAAAGAAAACGGTATGAGAATCGGTACTAGTGCTTTGAAACTTCGGAAATGTTATGTGTCGATTGGTCGAAGTGTTGCGCCACACGAAATCGAAACTAGTGATATTTGCGCCACACGAAAT
>JAHWFP010219760.1:0-18296 GCA_023313725.1 Lithobius niger | reverse complement strand
TTTTCCCGAAGTCATCACAGCCCAACAACCTCTTCCCCTCTATCCTCATCCACTCCGTGATCGGGTTCCTTGTTTTGACTTGCTTGGACTTAACGACTTTGCAACATCCAAACTTTTACACCTTTTTTTTCCCCCTCGCTTTGTGCTTGCAAGATTCAAACTTGTATAATTTTTTTCCTCGATTTCTTTCTAGAAAAGTGTGCCCCCCGAAATTAGATATCGGGTGGACTGCTTGGCACTTTTTTTTTTTACATGTAAATGCGGTACGGAAGGGAAGGAAAAGGTTAGGGTTAAATCATACCTTCACTTTGCAATGCCCTTTACTCCGTTTTACCACGAGTGTACTGAGGCGCAACTAACAGATCGGCTGTCCGTCAGCGTAAGAGACACGTGATCTCGAGTGACAGTCTCGCGGCGGACAAGATCCTTGCTCGCTCATTGGGAAGATCCCCCTGTCCAGATGGGAGGCGTCCCTTGTCTCTCCTTCCCTGACCTCACGTGATACCCGCCTACGCCCTCTGCCACTCTACCCCCGAAGGGAATCCGTCAATGTCCGGCTTCTACTCCCACCTCCCCGCCCCAACTTTTCTCATTCCTGAGCCAAGGATCAGTCGTCGGCCCGTCGGACGTCCGGCCTTAATCCCTGCTGTCCTCCCTTCGCGCCAAAATGGCGGCTGCACGGCCACGTGGATGGATGCTCACGGGAGATCAAATGCCGAACGTAAATGCGATCACTGACTTAAAGGATATATCTGGATTGAACAAGAGCTCAGCGTATGCATCCCCGTTATATTGTTTAAGCTTACGCGCATCATTCATTCTAAGAGGCCTATAATACCTCACTGAAATTGATTTCAAGTCCACATCTCCAAGCCAAATTACCTACCATTTGCCAAAATGAATTTTCTCTCTCGCTTTGCAGTGGAAAGTACATATTTCTTCTCTAATGAGCCTACCAGTTTTTGCAAAGCCCGGCAATGTTATTAATTCATCACATAATGAATTCCACCTTAATGTGAGTCCCCTCCCGTTCATTCGTAGTCTAGGCTCAGAAGTCGGGCATTTTTAAATGATTTGGTCATCCGTTTTTGAAGCCCTTGATTTAAAACAAAAACAAAAACAAAAATCATCGATTAAATCAAAACTTTAAAAATACCCCAAAAATTGCCAAAAAAAAAAAAAGAAATGTGCTAAAGTCGTCGTAGGCTTCATTGATAGAACTCAACTCCAAAATTCTTATTGAACTAGAACCCTTCAAGCTGAAAAACTCCCATTTTTTCCTCCGACTGACATTGGCATCAGCAGGGCCCTGTATTTTAATGCCTGGTAAATTCTGGTAGTAGCGTGCACAGACCCCTGAGAGGGCAAGGGCGACATTTAGTAAAGGTCCACAGTAAGTTACTGGGGCCCTTTTTTTTTTTTGCTGTCGTTTTACCCTCTTCTGACCCTTTTTTTTTTTTAGCGTTTTTTGCACTTTTCAGACTTTATAGGCCTTTTTTTTAGGCCTTCAGGCCCTTTCTCAGGTACTGCCACACCAGCAAATGTCGGCACAAAAAGGTCTTTTTTTTTTTTTTACAGAGAGAGCATTTTGAGAAAAGGGCAGAGGCAATGCCTATTACCCCCTCCTGTTCTCGCCACTGAATTCTGACGTTTGAGAGTAAAAAAAAATCTCTGAAACCTTTGGAATATACAGATTTACAAACTTAAATCCATAAATGGAACACAAATTGTGTGTTGAAAATCTGAAAGGAATCGAAGAATAGCTCCAAACGTCATCGTGACAGACAGACATCGTCAGAGGACGAGAAGCTCCTTTGCTCGCCTTTGTACCGCGCGTCACTAAAAAAAAAAAAAAACCTCCTGGACTGCGAATAACCAGCTTCCAACACGGTGCTTTAAGTTCTTGAAAGTGCATGAATTTGTTAATACAAAATCCAGGTCATGGATTTCTTGAAATTGTTCACTATATACGTTACTGAAAGTGCTTCAATTTGTTAATAACAAATCCGGGTCATAATTGACTTCCTTGAAATTCCTCACTACGTCCTTGAAAGTGCTTGAATTTGTTAAGAGAAAAAAAAAGGTCTTAATTGACGTCCTTGAAAGTGCTTCAACCAGTGTTAAGAAAAAATCCGGGTCTTGACTTCCTTGAAATTGTTCACTATGTCCTTGAAAGTGCTGAAATTTGTTGATAAAAAAAAATCCAGGTCTTGACTCCTTTGAAATTGTTCACTACATCCTTGAAAGTGCTTGAATTTAATTTTTTTTTTGCCGTAATTTAAAATAATGCCTTAGTTTTGAGCAAGATTAAGACAAACTTGCTATGTACGTGTTTTAAATAACTCGTGTGTTTGGAGTAAAACGTTGATGTTCCTATTTATTTAATGTTGCTGTTCCATCCATGTTAATTACTTGTTTGTAGGGCGATTAAAACGAATCTAGGAAAAATAACCGGCCAGAAAAAGCCAAAGGAAATAACACGTTTCTCCGAGAAATTCTTTACTTCACCTGGTGAAATTCATGGCAACTGACGTAACCCAATCTACAAGATCTAGATTCGGGGTTTGTTTAACGTCTCTGTAATGTGCGGGGCAGTGGCAACTCGAACCAATGCAACACGTTTGTTGCTTAATAAAGGTCAGCCTCCTTGAAAAAATTGTACTGATCTTGGAAATAGTCCTTGAAAAATTATATTGGTTTTTGAAAAAGCCCTTGAATTTTCTGTAGTTCTTTTACGAACCCTGGAATTAAGGCCGATTGTATACTCTTTCTAGGTTTCCATTTCAATGATCATTATTTTTTCCATTTTCCTTTTTTGGTGGGGGTTACGGGAGGGGGGGGGGAGAGGTAGTCTTCTACTTAATTTTTTTGTGATGCAATTTTTTATATTTTTCTTGGGTATTTCCCGGCGTGACCTTGAACTAGCAACGCTCCCAAGATTTTCTTGTACTGCCTGCGCTATTTTTTTTAAATTTATTATTAAAAAAAAATTGTTAAAACGTGAGTATACATGAAAAGCGCTTAGCCGCAGACCAAATCCTCCGTCTTAAAACTTGGCGCATGCGTCGTTAAATGTCTTGGCGTGTGTGGTCGACTGGTGTGCCTTGCTCGTGTCTGTTTCTGTTGTTATTAACGGTTAGGTCAGGGAAACGAGTTTCCGGTCAGGTTGAGACAGAAACATGCAAAAAAGAACTGCGGCGACAGTTTTTCTCTTGATCACTAAATGAATTCAGCCTGGAAACGCTAAATCCATTAACATGGAAGATTTGTTCTGCGGCTAACGTAAGCGGCGAGGGGTAATCGTCTAGCTGGAAAATCGCTTAATTGGAAGAACGTATACCGTATAGCAGTTTAACGGAAAGTCATCTAACACGAAATTCGTATAATGGAAAATCGTCTAAATAAAATTCGTATAATGGGAAATCGTCTAACAGGAAATTCGTATAATGGCAAAACGTCTAATGTCCCTGCCTCGCTCGCTCGCTGCGGCTATACATACAACATCAGAAGCCGCAGGTATATTATTGTCCAGTTAGACGTTTACCCATCATACGATTATCCATTATACGATATTCCGTTTAGATGATTTTCCATTAGACGATATTCCATTTAGATGATTTTCCAGAACTTTTATTTATGCAGATATTAGACAATTATCCCATTAGACGATTTTGCAGTTAGACGTTCGTCCGACGCTCCGCTTGGTACAAAAACACAGGAAAGGGGAAAAGGTGAGAGAACTTTACTCATATTATTTATTTTGCATTGTGAATACATACATTATTGCTTCGTGTGGGTTACTATGTAAACAAATGGTATATCACTTTGATCAAAATTTAAAATTCTCGAAGAATCAATCAAGTCATACTAACGTATTTCCGTGGATTTCCGTGGGGAAAAAAGGAAAAAAAACTGTTTATGCTTCTTCCTACTACTGCGCGATGTAGTTGCATGAAATAGACTTTGTTTTGGGTTGCTCTTTTGCCCGTTCCAACACTAGCTTGATCATTATTTACTTGTTCTATTCTATCTATGGATACTTATATATTTATCTCTTCTAAATAATTATTTTTTCTCTTGCTGTTTTTTACTAACTGTTGTTTGATACACTTTTTTGCGCTTTGTCATGTAATGCCATAATAGGCGCTTTGACATGTTAAATAAAGTTAAAGTTAAAGCAGTAACTAAGTTTGAAAAGAGCTTCCCGATCCTTCGTCGAATACAGGATTGGTGTCACTGCTTTTCTTGCAACACTCGAGGGCACTGGGCAGCAACACTAGCTTTAAACTTTCACACTAAGCAAACCTAGATTTTTACAAGGGTAGACGTAGTTAAGTGGATCTGCAGCCGGCTTTAAAACACTACTCTGTTATATACAAATATACAAAGAAATCTTGTTTGCGGTAAAGCAGGTAAGCAACTCGTAATCTTTTTCGATTGACTTCCATGCTTAATAAATGTAACTTTACAACCCCCCCCCCCCCCCCCAAAAAAAAAAAAACAACACAAAAATAAATGCATTTACGTCAAATCCAAAGTCGACCTTCGACTTTAAAACAATCATTTTTTTTTGGGGGGGGGGATTCAAAAAAACGCAAGCTTCGTGATTTAGGCGTTGCAAAAATTTGGTTTTTCTTAAAGAGCTGGTGCAATAAGCGCAAAATGAACAAAGCGTTGAGCTTAGGTAAACAAACTAAAACTTCAGTAAACTGCCTAAAACTTCATTTAGTCACTATTTGCATAGGCTATATATACATACATTAGAAAACAAAAACGAACTCGTTTGATGCTTAAGGTAAGGTTGAACTGATCCGAAGTCAAAACATCGCAAAGGAATACAAATAAACTTTCCTGTAAGGTTTCACACCCGGCAGTCCTGCTGTACTGTTTAGTCCACGCGAAAGCTTACTGCTGTATTCAAACTTTTCTACCATTTTTTACTTTTGTACGCGATAGATCAGCACATTGGTGCACTCTTAATTGGCTAAACGACATGGCTGGAAAATGTTTAAAGACTAATCGTCTTAGTGTGCTTAGCACAGCTCTACAGGTAATTCAGGGTTCGTGCGAGTCTTTGAAAGCTTGGAAATATCCTGGAAAGTAATGATGAAATTCCATGCCTGGAAAAGTGCTTGATAATGCTTAAAACCCAGTTAACAAACGCACTGTTACAATAATGCGATAAAACAGACAAGGCTCAACAATGAAAAGCCATTGTTAAAGCACAGTTGGACATTGTACCAAAGCCTGAGCAGACAAAGTCTGTATTGAAACAGCGCACGCACTTCAGCCTTTAACGCCGCGCACAGAACGGTACGAGAAGCTCGTCTGCTTCGTACCGCACTTCGCTAAAACCGTTACAACGTAAACATTCCGTGTTAATTATGCCTTCTAATTTTGAATTATATTCCCCACACACTAATCCGATAACGAGCAAGTCACCTTTTTCCGTATATCGAACATTACAATAAAAAAAATTAACGGATGTAAAACTTTTAAAGTTAGAATCTATACATATATTTCGCTTAGGAGCAGGCTTATTATTGTGAGCAAACTTGATGGAGGCATTGTTAGGGAGGATTAAACAAACGAAGCTTCAACAATCAGCAAGAGGGCGATCGGGCTCATTCTTGCCACGGTAGCAAAGAAAAAGGGCGAGCGGCCGACAATGAGAACGGATATGTGCTCTAACAATTAGAAACAAACACTTGCTTCAATAATGCTAACTATTAGAGCCGAGTTGAATCAGCTGGAATAGGCTAGACCGGTGTATGTTCAAATACATGAAATACATGAAATACATGTCATAGCTTACGGCAGAAAACAAAAAGTTTGCTCCAATTACCTTTTCCCATAAATGGTTTAAATTGAGCATCATTAGATATCCGGATTGTAAGGCAAAATATTCCCCAAATAACTCTCATCAACGAAATCAATTATCACAGAAGGTATACGGTAAATGTGAAGTTACATCAAGTCGTACATCATATAAATTCGGAACTAATACAAACTGGGCAATTTTACAGATCAAATTACATAGATTAAGATGAAAATATGAACAAAATTAATTGCCCCATCACAGTACAAATTAGAAGGGAAACCAAAATATCAACACAGATATCGTATGTTTTCGTAAACGCAAATCATACATATTAAACAATTATAAAAGTGAAAATAAAATTAAAATTATATTGTAAATCAATGCTGGACACAGAACTAACGTACCCGTACACATATCATACATTTGCACAACTTTTCAAACAGAGTGTTCTCAAATTACCCCAGTAACAAGGACAATATGATTATAAAAAGTATCAACAAATAATTCCTATCCCAACAGTAGGACCGAAATCAATAGCGCTGCCATATTATAAAGCTGTGGAAAAATATATCAACAAAATGCCCATCACAGTATACAAGCGAATAGAGAAACTAATATAAACTCGCAATGCAGAAATCATACATTTTCGTAAACTCCTGCCAACGTCATAAAAATTCAACAATTACAAATATATGAAGATAACAATTCAATAAAAAAAAAAGTGAAATAAATAAATAAAAAACAAATAAATAATGCCCTCCACATAACTCCTTCAACAATACAAATATCACATATTATAACAAACGTCACACCACTATACCACACGCCATGGCTGTTTGCTGTGACGTGCATATCAGGTGACTGGGCTAGTCCAATCAGACGGCCAATCAGCCGTTGTTCTCGTTCGTAATTGGCTAACTCATGGTGACGTCACGGCAAACAGCCATTGCGCATGGTTTAGGACCGAAATCAGCCGTGCTACCCAACAACTTTCCGTCCCTCTCCTCCGTACTCCATTTAGACTGAAATGCATTTAAACATAAACGGATCTCAAACGAAAGAAATACTTACAGTTCGTCTAAAGTGAGCATGCACCTCAACTTAACTATACGACACAAACCTTAAAAGCATGGACTGAAAAAAATATAAAACGAGTTTTTTTCTGAAAGCCGAAATGCAGCTTGAAGTACGCCCAAAAGGAACGTCCAAAATTGACGCCTTCTGTGATTGGATACTCAATGAGCCCGTGTTCCTCGCACAACCGCGCTCGTTGCGGCCGAGCATATAACATCAAAAACCACAACCATATAGAAATTCCTTTTGTGAGAAAATGCTTTTTTTTAAGAGGAGCTAAGGATTTTCTTTTATACATACTTCCGACAATAATCGCTCCAGCTTTCAGACGTACTTACGGGTAAGTACGGGTAAGTACCTGCCAGGACTGCCGGCCAGGGTAGCGTGAGAGGCTACCATGCTCGTTCAGCGGCTATGGGAACGATTCTGGCCAATTCTAGACAACCTTTCGGCCCCTACGATGATCGGAGGTTTCCCGGATGGAATCCCCGGGGATGGCACCTCCCTTTATCAGATATTTCTTATTCTCAAAAAAGTCTGGTAATGTTCAAAATTGAGCCGGTTCAGCCACACGAGCATTACATTGCTTCGGCTTGACTTTAAGGCTCAAAGAAATTAATGAAAAAAAATAAAATTTAAAAAAAAATGTAGTTTAAAATAAAATCTGTTTAACCGAACGTCATTCCACGTCTTCAAGTTTTTAGACGTACTTAAGGTGTAGATGTGCCTTGAAAATTTTAGATATTCTTATAAGGACATACCCTCACTGTATTCGAGCATCCTGCACGGGATAGCTTTTGCAACATTTACATAGGCTAGAAGCAATGGTAGCAAAACCGTTTCTCATGAAACAAACAAAATAGGAAAATGAATGCCTTTGTAAACATTTACACACGTTTGAACTAATGTTGTAAAACTGAACCATATAGGAAGGCCAACATGGAGGCATGTATGTAACTTTAAGTTTAGCAGTACTCATTCCATGCCTTCAAGTATTGCGGCGTACTTCAGTTCAGGCGCACTATACAGCTACTTCTTCCCAGTTCCCCATTCAAACTCACTACGCGTTCCTCTTCAGGTTAAGGAAGCGTGACCGAGAAGCCGAACTCCGTGCGGAGCTTTTGAGCAAGATCAGCCTGTTTGGCCAGATTCAATTGAACGGACAGCTACAAGTTGAACAGTTAAGGAAACAAATCAACAATCTGACGTGCATTCTTTCCTTCTGGGTAGCATTTCTTGTTCGGCTGTTTCGGAGACTTGTTTGTTTGGGCAGTTCTCCTTTTAGTGAGTTTTAAATGTACATACTGACATACATGGTAATGAAATACTGTGAGCCCCAATTTGATTAAATATCATGTCGCTTTTAGAACAATTCCAAATGCAGACTTACCAAAAATGTGGAAGGCTGCAAGTATTTACCGGATAAACATTAGACTTAAAACAACTAACTTACATTAGCTTTTGGTGGAGATTAACCAGATCTATAACATTATAACTCTATTCAGATTTCTAAAATTTGATTTCGGTGGCCCTCCCTCTCAAATGATCAATATAAACACCACTTCGTAACAAGAACAGATCCTTTTAAAAAACCACACCACCAACTATAAACAAAACTTGTTGTATTAAATGTTTTTATACGTAAAGACTTATCCTTTTGGAACTCACTCCCAGAACAAGTTGTTAATGCTTCGAGCATTAACACATTTAAGACAACGTAGACACACACGTTGCCCAAAATTCCAACTGGCAAGTTTCCACTAATAACGAGCGCTAGCGCTAGCGCGGTACTTAAACTATGTAAAGGCTACCACACGACACCGTTTGGCCAAAGGAAAGCGGAAAACAAGCCAAACAGCGAATATCATACACTAGAAATACACTATAAATCATACACTAGGTTTACTCGGCTCCATTCATTGTTCCTACTCGAATTTACACTTAATCATCATCATCGTAATCTATATAATAATTACGCAGCGCCGATACAACTACTACTACTACTCTGTGCTGCTTTGCTTTGATCGTCCAGTTTTGCGGTGCAACAATTTAAGCGCATGAGAGACGTGCAACCGTGCATTGTCAACATTTTCGGCGCACGAGAACTATCATTGCTGTCGTGCGTGCATCATCGATGCTCGGGTGCGCGTAAAGTAAACATGGTCAGCCATGACCCGGACAACACGATAAAAACGACCAGGCCACACGACGCGAAACACGCCGCGAGTTACGGCTTCCTGTGTGGCCCAGATACACAGGAGCGAGCCAGTGTTAAGTGTGCGGGAAAAATGGTGATTGAAGAAACATAATTATAGGCGGAGCATGGACATACACACGAGAGACCAAACCCCACCAATGTTGCAAACGGTGCATCCAACCCCACCCGGTAGTGCAACTATATTCATGTTGCTTTTGTTGTTTCCTTTGGAAATTATATTTTGCTACACAGCCTGTACAGTGTAAATGTAAATAAAGTAAAGTAAAACTGGCAGACGTCCTTGATACCCCACGTGATCGACTACAGAATAAAGATCATTTCGGCAGTCATATCGTAATAGATTTGATGGCTGACAGCCTGGTAAGGGGGGGGTTACGCATCGACAATTTTCTCGCTCACTAGCTTTTACTCGGTTAAGGGCGCGTTTACGCAACGACTCGCCTTTGCATTCTCGCAGCTAGAAGCTAGAAATCATATGAAATTCAGACATGGCGGTGGTTTCGGCTCTGCCGGCTCGAAACGAAAAGAGTAAATAATCTGAGTTCAGAACCGGCCTGGAAATTGTTTCGTCACGAGGAATTCTTCATCTTATTGTCACGGATTATAAGACTGAAAGTATTTACTCAAACGATGTCTGGATTAGCTAATCCAGGTGGCGTCGTTACCACGGCAACGGACACCTTTACAATCGCAATTAAATTCTAGCTGCGAGAATGTAAAGGCGAGTCGTTGCTAAACACGCCCTAATGATAATCTGCTGGCTGCTTCTCGCCTTTACCAGCGCATGCGTAGTAACCATGGCGACGACGCGGACGCGGTATGCTTCACGACACGAAATCTGAAGCGTGTGGTGTGACAGCCTCGATTTACGACAACAAGAAAACAATTTGTATAGCAGTACAAGACGGCGGACTGATTTCCGAATGCCAGCATATTCGATAGTTTGTTTTCGATTCGATAACCCCTGAAATGGACGCCATGTTGGGGACTTGAATTCTAGCTGTGAGCGGCTATTTATTTAACAACCGTCTTCTGATCGCTGCCAGATGTTGTTCTTTGTGAGGGAATAACAAATTCTGAAATAGCGAGAAAAGACAACAGTGCTGTAGCAAAGTTTAAAATTACTGTTGGACTTTGTGCTTTATCCTTGCTGTTTATATTTATAATGCATTTATTTTTTTATATATACATTCATTTAGTAGAAAATGCATGGACACCAATCGTAAATAAGTAACGGTTGACCAGCAAATAGCGGTCCGCGAGCGAGAAGGTGTCGTTTGCGTAAATCCGTCCTAAAAGCAAGACACGCTATGAAGAAGAAACACAATTATGCCATCGTTTGGGTAAATACACGTGGCCATATCAATGATCCGTGGCCACTGTTAAAAATTCCAGTTATTTTACTCTTACATCACTAAGCAGATTTAACGGTTACGTCCCGTTTCACCAAATCCCGTTTCGCCCCCCCCCCCCCCCAAAAAAAAGCAGATTAACAGCTTTTGCCTCAGGGGCCAATCGCGTTTCGCCAAATACCTTTCACGAAATTGTAGGCGCACGAAACATTTAAAACATTAAAACCCGAATAGTTATAACATGATAATGGTCAGACATTTATAGACAAACATCTGTTTTGCAGAATATTTGTTTCAAATTAGTGCCTCGCTTGCGCTACCGCGCTCGCTGCGGCTAAACACATATAACATCAGAAACCGCAACTAATCACAAATTACTTCCAATTAGGCATGCCTCTTTATCTTTTGCAATGTTACATTTTTGAAGAATATTTTGATTCTGCGAAACGGGATTCGGCAAAACAGGAATTCACGCTTGGGAAAGGGTAACCATCACGTGTATAACTAAACTATTCTTAAAAGATAACATTGGCATTGATGCAGCGACGACCAAGCATTCAAAACAATATTTAAAGTACACGTTTTTCCGTCTGTATTGCCAGTTTTCAAAAGTCAAACAAATCAATTGGTCATATTCTACCACTGCCTATCTCTGTTAAACGTTTGGCTTTTAAGTCCTTATTACGTAGGTAGAAACGAGGTATTAAATTTCGTGTACGTAAAATTTTGTCAAATTCGTTTTGGCGAAAAGGGATTTGGCGAAACGGGATTGGCCCCTGAGGCAAAAGCTGTTAATCTGCTTTTTTTTTTTTTTGGCGAAACGGGAGTTCACCAGACACGATTCCTCATAGTGTCTGTATTAAAAAGGTGGATACCAGTTCCGCTAAATCCCGTTTCGCCGAAAATAAATTCCTGATAATACTAATAATAATATTAATAATAAATCAAAGATTGTCGCAATAGCAACAGGTCTGGCAAGGACCGGGGGGGGGGGGGGCGCGCGAGTCGCTAACAGCCAGTCACAAATTATACGCCATTTTCTGTAAAATTAACGTCTTTAAAAGATAAGAAATTAGTTATATTGAATTTCAACAATACGATAAAAAGGAAAGGAAAAAAAGGAAATAAAACATTGACCGGGAATGTGGAATAGACGGAAGTGGGGTGGGGGACACGAATGCCTTACCACCAAGGTTAGACCTACCAGGGACAACTGGGCGAAAAGGGAAATTCCCTTTTTCGCCGAATCAAAATATTCTTTAAAAAATGTTACGTCCTTTATTCCTTTATTCGTAATGAAGGAATGTGTGATTAGTTGCGGTTTCTAATCGCATATATTTACCCGTTGCGAGTGCGCACGTAATTTGAAAAAAAAAATTAATAAAAAATATTCGGTAAAACGGGATTCGGCGAAACGGTCATCCACCATTAAAAGACGTGAACCGATTTTTACGGTTCAAAGAACTGGAAATCAATAAATTACCAGTTTCCTTTCCAGTGTAAACTTAAAGGGAATTACTACTCAGAAATATATACATTTTTTTTTAAATCGGGCCTTCTTTGCCAATTTGCGCATAAACGGAAATCCCCAAGAGTGACCGGAAATGTAGCAAACACGGGAACTGAATCCAGGACTTCCACATTTTCTCTTTTACACTCATTTTTTTCCATTTTTACAATCCCCTGTGTGTTTGATGGGTGACGATGGGGCACGAATTATAAATGCGTGCAAATATACTGCGTGCGTTTAATGTTGCCCCGCACCAGGCGCTAGTGGTCGCCAAAATACTTGGCTATACGAATTATTAATTTTAAAACGAAAAAACAAATGAATTACGCATTTTTTCGGGGTTCCGTTTTCCCAATATTTCGCTTTCTGCGGGATGAGGATGACGACGACGACATTGCGGGCGGCAGCTCGCGCCACTGCAGTCGAAGAATGTTTTTGATAAGCAACTGCTCCGTCAAAATGGCGGCCAAGTACCAGAGGGGCGCATATTCCAGGGTAATAAGACCCCACACGTGCCACGTGAAGAGCGTGTAGTCCCAGGGGCAGGCGTCGAACATGCGCAGAAGGTATCCGGAACTGAACTCGAACAAATAGGTCCACAGCACGTACAGAACACCCCTGGCCAAGAGGGGCACGGTACTGCGCAGGCGCAGATAGAGTTGCTCCACGACGTAGACGGAGACGGCGTAAATGAGGAGAGACCAGACGCTGGTGCAACCTGGAAAAAAAAATAAGAAACGTAAAAAAAAAATTTACAACCACAAAATGTAAGAGGCAAAGTTGTATTTCGAACTGGAGTTGAGTTTATTTCAATGTAATTCAATGTAATACACAAAGTCAGTGATGGAAGTGACATCCCAGCAGTGACGGCGCCATGGGTGGGCCAAATATTTTGCGCCCTCCCCGTTCGAAACCCCAACACTTAGGTCACCAACAGAAAATAAAACAATATAAAAAACTTGCAGGCTAAACTTGAAATCAAGATAATAAAGCGAGCTTTTACGTTTTATTTTATTTAGTTATTTATTTTTTAGCAACTGCACCATATATGTGTAATGTAAGTGTTTATGCGACGCATTTTACAATAAACACTGCACTGCATTGAAGCTCACGGTTACGCTCCGGTTGAATTAAACGGAGTAAAACTACCTAATACGGCTGCCTTGAGAAAAAAGTCGTTGGACCACTCTTTTTCCAGATGTGCCCTCTGTCGCCCCCCCCCCTCTCCCAAACAATTCAGTCCTGACGCCGTCACTGCATCCCAGGCTCTTGACACCACAAGAGCAGAGGCCCGCGTGTGGGTCAGAGGCACGTTTAAATGTAAAGTAAAATACAGAAAAAATACTGAGATAAAAATTCCAACCTTAAAAAAACAGGATTACTTACGAGAAATCATGAAAAAAAGTGTACATAACTATAAAAAAAATTATGTAAAAAAAAAATTACAAAGATAAAAGGGAACAAAATCATGATTAATCCACAGAAAACAAGAATAGCAAAACCGTACTTTGCCGATAGTTTGCTTGTTTTTTTTAATCATTTTAAATCATTTGTTGTAAGCATGGGACATACTTTTAGTTGTTTTTTTGTTGTTGTTGTTGCATTACCCTCATTGTGGTTGACCTGTAATATTTAGATGACCATGGCACAAATGTTAGCTTTAGTGCCCAAAATCACATGCATGTGTTATTGCTTCATCACCAGTGGGTTTTCTTGGCCTCGGCAATGGAGCCCCGTTTCTTCAAATGATTTCGCCACACTCACTACTGTTTTCTCCTAATGGTTTCTGAATGGTGTGTTTTCGATGTTCGATGCGACAAGCACAAAATGGCCGACACCGTATAGAAACTCAAATTCTCGTGTATAATATGCAGTGTCATCCACCACACGTTAGAAAATGAACTAGATGCCACATTTTACCCTCTCCAAGCCTACGTGGGGTCCTGGCGGTAGTTGCCGCTACTAATACCTACTCTGATCAGGGATGGGTATAATTTCATTTAAATGGGTTTGAGTCAATTCCTAGGGATGAAGCGAACAGCAAGTTAATTCAAACCCATTTTACCTTAAATAACGTTTGTAAGCAATTCCATTCCAGATCAATTCCAATTTCAATTCATAACTCAATAGTCAATTCCTACCGAGTCACTGCCGTGTTTCAATACAATTCAAATCATTGCCACGTTCTGTATTTACTATTTCAAATCATTTCCAATGAATTATACTTTTCGTTTCTCATTCTGACAAATCATTTTAATTCCAATTCACTGACTTGCGGTCGATCCGGCCTTAGCTCTAGTCAATTCCCGGTTGATTCAGGAATATTTTGACCAATTCCATTCAACTCCACCCAATTCAGCCTGAGTCCAGCAAAATCTCAGGTAAATTTTGATAAAAGTGTAAGGTTTTCCCGAAAATCTAGCCGATTTAGGTGTATTTTGGAGCAGGAAAAAATGGGTAAATTGGTTTGGATTTTGTGGAATTGGACTGAATTTCAGGTTGAATCGAATCAGGTCAAAACAAGAAATTTTAAGTCAAGTCAAATCAAATCAAATCATATCCATGCAATAAATAGCCAATCCAACGGATGATTTGGAAAGTCAAGTCGACCTGATCGCACCATTGGCGTAATTGATGGTCATCAATAGTCAGATTATACTTTCGGCAAATACCCAATTCAAGTCCAAATCAAGTCACGTGGAACTGAAGATTAATAAAGTCAATTTCATAAATTCGTAACCTGGAATTGTCCAAAGTCCAATCAATTCGCATCAAGTCCACAAAAAATGGCATTAAATCAATTAATTCCAAGTCCAGAATTGACTCGCGCCCATCCTTGCCTCTGATCATGCTTGGCCTCCGTGCTGCTTTGAAGGCAAAACATTATCAGAGGTACCGCCAGTACCCCGCACAGGCTTGGACGAGATAAGACGCGATACCTATACAGTAAACTTTCTAATCTGCGCTTTCACCGTCATTTGATCACTGCAAGAAGTTGTTTCTCCACGAAATTACAGGCAAATGGAAGAAGTTTCGAGAAGTGAAGATATGCTGAAGGAATGTTTAAAATTATTGTCCGAACGAAATCAGCGTTTGTTATCCAGTGTGTGAGTGCAAAAATGGGATTGAAGAAACTTAAGCATGTGAAGCGCGGTCACACACAAAAAAAAACCCAAATCGTGTCAATGTGGCTCGTCTAACGGCTAATTTGGCAATGGTAAATTTTAAAACTATCAATGTGAAAATTTAATAATTTATAGACATAAAATACCTCCAGAAAAAAAAAGGTAAGAGATGAAGATAAGACGATGTAACCTTTTGTGCGTTTGCAGTCCTATGAAAGTTGTGATATCCACCCAAAACTAAAACTGGTATAAGAGAAGCCGCCGAGTTTCCAAAAAGGAACGGCCTTCGAAGGTGATGATATCATTCAACCGAGAACAGGCCGCCAAGGTTAATCCTCATAGTAATAGTTATTGGTTAAAATCGAGCGGTTATCGATTTTTAACCAATGGGTGCGATTATTGGCCGGCTCGAGAACGAGACCATTTGTATACGAGAGCTGGACAATAATCGCACCTGTTGGTTAAAAATCGATAACCGCTCGATTTTTAAACAATAAATTGTTTATATCACGGTTGGGACGTCAGGCTAATTCGTTTTGTCAGGCAAACGTTTGTCAGGCAAACGTCAGGCTAATTCGTCAGGCAAACGTTTTGTGTTTGTCAAAATTGCTTCAAGAAATACGGTAATACGTTATGTCAAATGAATGAAGGTCATTCCATTTTACTTTATGGAGGGGGAGGTGGGTGTTAGACGGACGATTCCTTTGGCAGACTGTAGGCTACACTTAAGTTTGTGGACTGTGGGGGGGGGGCGGGGAACCAACACTCAAGGAACCAACACTCCGTGGTGCACCTTGCCGGCAACAACATCCCTTTTTTTCCTTCTATACGCCGAGCCGGATAAAAAAAATGGCGCCCAATTCAAGTTGCCAACTTGCAAAAATTAGTTTATTCCCTCCGGACTAACTTTGCAAGTTGTCGGTCTTTCATTTATTCTACTTCGTTGGGCAGGAATTCTCCCAACTTCGTAAATAAGCGAAGTTTAGCCCATGACTTAACTCATTTACCTTACATTTTGACTTGCCAATCTCAGTTCGGAGACAAATTCGAAGTTGGATAAATCCATTTCGAATTGGAACCTGTGTTTCGACGGGAAGTTGGTGGCACGCAACAGCCATGTTTACGGCAAGGTGCACCACGGAGCGTTGGTTCCTTGAGTTGCTCGTTGTCGTACATATAAGCCGTTAGAGCACAACAAGGAAATATTTTTTTTACAAAAAGGGTATTTTGCGAAAGTGGTAGGGGCAATGCACCCCCCCCCCCCTCCTATGGACTCCACTGACCCCTACTCTTTTCTACGTTACGACAACGCATCCTCTCAGCTAAAAGCAAGAAAAAACTTTAAATTTTAACATGGCACAGATTTTGGCTGTACTGCTTGGTCTGAAAATTGTCAATAACGAGATCTCAGAAGCGAATGGACAAATTCATTCCTTTTTTTTTTTTTTTTTAATAAATTCTCCGTATTTGAGAAATTCTTTGTCAGAGACCAATACGACTGCACACATTTACCCACCATGATGCCGTAAATAGCTAACAAGTTAGCATCGTTACCATGGAAACGACGTCGCACCGCGACCTCTATCAAATGCCAGCAGGGGGCCGCAGCTGTACAAAAAACAACTAATTCCAAACCTTCGTAATCTGTACTCCTTCCCCGACGCCAACACGGCGCCCAACCTAACTTCTTGTTCTCGTCCGAATAAGATTCGCGAGAGGCCAATCTTACAAACTGTTTATTTATTTATTTTATTGTAACGGCGTACAAAGAGCATAACAGCAATTTCAGATTAAAACAACAATTTTATAAACAGAAGAAACATAGCGGGGCTCATGGTCCACACCTTGCACACCGTTCTCACCTCTGCTCTCGCCTGAATGACATACACATCCCATAATGCATTATTTCTGTCATAATCTTTCCTGTGGTGTGCAACGAAGTCAACGTATACGTATATTGGGCAGGTTGCCATAAATGTGAAAACCCTGTGTATCTCAGAAACGATGCAAACATCAATTTATAAAACCGAACAGCTATTCGAAAATTAGTTCAAACATTTGCCTGCCCCACGATAAATTATACAAACAGTGTCACAGTTTAACTGTAGCTGTGCGTGTTTTACCCTACTCGCCGGAATATAGTTTCTGCGACTGAATTTGCACACCATGCCCAATCTTTATGGCGGCTGCCATCCCATAATCTCAAAGCGGAAGTATCACATCTGCCTACGCCTTAAATTGTGAATCTGCTTGTCCGGTAAACGCAGCTTACCTGTATCGTCCACCAGTATCGTCTTAGGATTCCGGCTGCGTAAACGAGGCAGTTCCCTGCCTTCGTAACATAGCAGCGTCATCTTCCTGCGAAACGTACTACATACAAGAAGAAGAAGATGGATGCACACGCACAGAAAAACTGGATTGAACATAAAACTTCCGAACGCTGTGTTCTTTACGATTTATCCTCGAACGAACTTCCAAATGTGCACGAAAATGACAATGCTGATCCTTCCTTTTTTCGCAAAAAAAAAAAAGAAAAAAAAAACCCAAGCCCAAATTTGAAATTGTTGGGAGTTGAGTGAACAGCGACGAAGACGACTATGACGACGGCGAAGACCCGGATTTACTTCCATTTTTTCTTTCTCGGGCACGACATCGAGGACGCGAGAGTAAGTCGAGAAAAGACGAGCGATACTCTATGCACCATCGCATGGCTCGTTTTACACCGAATGGTTATGAATACCTTTTTATGCTGACGAAGCTCCTCGAGGAATGGGGGTTCGGGGGAGACGAAAAAAAAGACGATGACGACGAAGCTACAAGACGCGATCACGACCACTGAAATACCAAGTCTGCAATTTGCGGTCCAAAAGTCGTTATTACGGCCGCCATTACGGTTGGGATTTAAGCCTAAACCCATAGAGTATATATATGCCGCTTTCCTCTTTCCTATTTTTCTGTATATACCATCTGTTCGTGGATAGCTCTGAATTTTTATTTTTATTTTTATTTATGCTTATTTTTTTTTAGTTTCGCGGATAAAAAAATCTTTGGCTTTTATTGACCACAATAATACATCCTACAATAACATATTTTTTACGATGCGTTCGTAAAAATTCATTCGCGGCCACCGAGATTTTAGGCCTAACCTCCGGACAGTGGCGCTCAATAAAACGCGAACAATATAAACCTAGAGTAG
>JAHWFP010219755.1:0-32170 GCA_023313725.1 Lithobius niger | reverse complement strand
GACTCGAACAATATGTGATTGGCATAAGCAGGATAACCAACGGCGTCTCGGGAGTTCTGGCAAAATAACTTGTGGCTGCGCCACTTGTTGATTGTTGGCAGAACTCACTTGACGCCGTTGGTTATCCTATGCGTATTTACGAGGGACAACCAAACGTTGAAAGAAGCCATCAGTGCTCTTAGGGGAAGTATGATATCCAAAACCTCGGGGAAATGAGAAAGTCCCTCGGTGTAGGATTTGAGAAAGTCAACGGCCAGCATACAATACACCAAAAGGATTACATTTAAGGACTAAAACGTAATTTCCAGTTGGAAACACCCAAACCAGTCCATGTACCCATAGATGCAGGATTCTGACGGCAAAGAAGAGTCTTGAGACAGGGGTAGACACGACCAGATATAGATCACTCATAGGTATGTTAATGTTCATCGCCCCGATGACACACCCAGACATTCTCTTTTCAGTGATTGGCTTATTACAGTTTAGTGTAAACGCAAGTCTAGATCACTAGGGATACTTGCAACGTGTGCTTATGTATACCAACACCACACAAGAATAATTAGTAATTCAGTGTGATCTCCAACATCCACAATGCCCATACTTCAGTCCTACACAGACAGTTCATGGGCTTCAAACATTCATGACCGGAGGCCATGGTCACGTTACGTTGGTTTTGAGTGTGGCATACCCATTACATGGAGAGCTCAGAAGCAGAAGTGTGTCGCCTTATCTGCTATGGAGGCAGAATTCATCAGGTTATTTTTCACAGTGAGTGAAGTGTTGTGGTTAAATGCCATAATTAAAGAACTGCCCTGGGTCAATGTGCATGTGCTGGTGTTAGTGTTCAGTGATAATGAGGCAGCAGAACTATAAGTCAGGTACAAGTTAGGTCTAAACTTACACACTTTGTCCAAGCACTTAAATTTGGAAATACGGTATCTTCTAATATCCTCTTAGTCTACCATTAAATAAAACAATTGAAAACAACTTTTAAATCAACTTTTTTGTACTACTACTGGTTCTTGCATAAGACGACAAAACGGCAAAAACTTAGTAAAAATAAAGCGCCATTTAGGCTACATCTTTAATGCTGTAGGTTTTCGGCTTGGCACCCTTCAGAATCTTGGAAGTGCACATTCTGCACACTCCTCCGTACCAGGTTCACTAAAATTTCCTCCAGACTAGATGGTTAGTTTTACAGATAACTGGATATTTCCATATTTGTATTATACGCATTTTGCATTTTGCAGCTATGTAATTAAGCCTTTATTTCAGGAAAACAGCAACAGATAAAATAGGGACATTATTTTCGAATTCAGCATCCTTTTTCCGATAAGGAAGAACCATGAAACCTTCTGTTGCAATTGTTGGTGTGTTGTGTTACGAATTTACTGGACTAATCGGTTCGTGTAGCTACATAGCAGTCAGAAAACACAGATTGCCAGCAGTCAGCTTACATCTTAAGTCTGACTTGTCGATCTACACGTAAATCATTTATGAATGAATACAAAAGGGCATATTTCATTATGACGTTCTGTGTTGACGTGGAGCCTAACACAATTTATTTATAACGGATTTTCTTGTGTGGGGGGAATGGGGAAAATTCACGTCACTGAGTTAGGGGGTATAAACAATACTGAACTAAGATAAAACAACAACTTGGTTTTGTTAAATCTAGAATTCTACCAAATGAGGAACATCATTCACCACTAATTGTGAATGCCCATCATGTCTGCTGGGTAGGCTAGTACAGCAAGTTTGGCAAGATCATTGTTTATCGTGAAACTAAAAAAGGTTGCCTTTATTTTTTTGTACAATGTAAATATTAAAATCGATGCAAACCTCAAAATCAAAACATTAAAAGGTATTGGAAAATTTGTTCAAACTGAATTTACCTTTACTCGGACATAATCTAGAAACCGTTTTAGTTTAATATTTAAACCCTGCATGGTGTTTGTGATATTTTGTCTTATTTTGCAGACTTCATCATTCAGACATAGGTAGGAAGTGACAGGTACGTGTTCTTTTAAATCCGCTCTAAATAAAAAGCAAAATAACTTGCTGAGAGTCTAGCTACACGATCATTAAAACGCTACCAGATATATTTAGGAACATGGGAAGCTTTAGCAAATTAAAAAAATGTCAAAAAGAAATAGATCAGAGATTGAAACCATAGATTTATTTTTCTGATTTCTATTTCTCTTATTATATGGATTTTTAAGGAAAAGTTGTACATTTGGTTGGGTCAGTGTAGCAGAATTTAGTGTGTTTCTGTTACTGGTGAGTATTAGATTGAAAAAATAGCATCCTATTGTGGAACAAATTCTTCCATCGACATGTTAAGTGTTGTGTTCTACATTTCTTTTTTTAATTAGTGTGTGCTGCAGACGAGCTGTATAAACCTTGTAGCAGAAAATACTGTTTAATGGGAATTGTTAAAAAAAAAATTACCCAAGATATTCCTGAAACAAGGTCGCAGACTGAACAATGGCCATGATGAGTGCTGCTATAGTGATGACCCCCCATACAACCCACCAGTAGAAATTGTGTCGGTGTGAGCAATGGGATACTCCAGGTAATGTGGTGCGATGCATGAACTTTTTCGCTTCTGCCTTACAGGGACTGGACGAACCAGTTTCTCCATCTGCAACAAGGGAGGAATATTTGTGAGAAAAAGGCCACGCCAATTACCCAAGGAAGTCACCACTTTAAATACGGTAACTTAAAAGGATTTACAGATATCTTTTTTAAAGCGGAGGTATTCTATAACAATTATGGGGAGGGTGGGATGAAAATTCTTTCTCCTCCTGAAAGCTGTTTTATATATTATAAATGCACGGATTAAAAACAAATTCCTCACTGATATGCGAGCCCCCTAGATGACATACCATGTATATATTTCTTCATTTTCGAAGTAATTATCTCGAGACAGTTTTAGTTAATTCGAGACAAAGTAGTTCGAGGTACAAAAAAACTTACTTTTACTTAAGATCAAGAGAGTTTACAAAAGGTGTGTGTATGTGTATTCAAAACCATGCTTTAATATCAGCGTGCTAGAATGTTTAATTTTGGTTTTTATTAACATTTGAATATGGGCACTGCATGTATAGTTTTGATAACAAAAATGACAGGAATTGTCGGGTTTTGATTTTGGTTTGAGCCTCATTTCTATGAACCTTCGATCATTCTATTAGGTCGGCTCACTAAGTTGAACGTGTCTGAGCTATTTTCCATTGTGAAATACACATGGGCGAGATTGCCCAAAATCCCACAGTTGGTGACGTCTTTGCTCTGGACGAAGCATCGAAGCAGACAACGCTTTAAGGGCTAAAAGAGTAGTTAAGTTTGTGCTGTAGTAACACAGATCGGCTCTTCTCATAATACTAATTCTTATCGCCTCACCTATAACGTCATAGATGTGACGACGAACAGTGTTAGTGTTAGTATGACTATACATTGTAATGACTTACACTTTTTTTTATTTAATTTTGTGTGGAGTCTGCCTTTTTTAAAGGTTGGAACTAGAAAGAACGATAGCTTCCCGTATAAGTAATATGTAGTGTCTTATCGCTCTCTGATTGGTCGAGAGAGCTGGTCACGTGGCCAGAGATTAAAGCAGCTCTCCGATTGGCAGAAATTGGAACTAACTGAATGAGACGACCTCGAATGGTGGGAAGTGGTATTATTTGTAAGTAATATGTAATGGTTTCTTGCTCTGATTGGTCAAGAGAGCTGGTCACATGACCAGCGATTGGAGTACAGAAATTGGAACTAACTGAACAAGAGCGGGAGAAACTGGTATTAGTTGTAGCTTATATAAAGTCTTTAAATCTGATCATTTATACAACTAGACATGGACGTCGCTATACAAACCGTTCTATAATCAATGAAAGACGTGCCTTCATCAGTAAAGAGTTCAAACGTTTATGTGCCTATAGCTTCACGTATACTAAATGTCAGGGAACCACGACCATGCCTAAGTTGCGATGCTTACAGAGTTGCAAGTATGCTTTGCATGGGTGTGACTTCCTGCCAAACTCAGTTGCGTCTCCCAAAGGTTGTAAAAACGCTCGAGCACAACTAGACACTGTTAGACTTAAATGTACAACTTACATAAGCCTATACAAGTTCACCAGCTAAGCCAACATTAATGCCAAATAATACCTTAACGTAAAAACTTTCGGCCGAGGAAATATCAAACTTAACTAATTTTGTAATACAACAAAGACCCAATGTTGTGCTTAGTATCTGACGATGGCGTTTGGCAACAATACAGAAAGACTTTCGTCGCCACTCGGGCAATAAAGCAAAAGTTTTACCGCATTGCTGCCGAACGCCATCATCTTCTAACATATTTGTACAACGACGAGTTGAGTCTTTAAAGGACAAGCCATTGTTGCAATAAAACGACAGTGTTAGTGCATTGTTGCTGAACCATCATCGAATATATTTGTACAACAATGATTTGCATTGGTAGTAACCGAGCCATTATTGCGATAGCATAACGAGCCATTGTTGGCAGGAATGTTCTTTACTCCAACTCCGTTTTTAAAACTCAATAACAGCAACAAATGCATTATCTGTTTATTTTAATCAATTTTATCTCTTTCCTTTGGGCTTTTCTTCAACTGCAATAAATGCATTATTTTGAAATACTGACACGTATATATTGATACGCAAACATTGATAGTTAGATTTACATAAGTGAGAACCAAAGACCTTCGTTTTCTTACTTACGTAAGTAAAAATCCCAAGTCTTCGTTTGCTATGCCTAAAATTGTTTTTTCTTATTTAAAAAATTAATAGTTGTTAATTTAAAGTGTGAAATAGTTCAATAATACTTCAGAAGTGATTTGAGATACGTAAATATGAATAGCAATTGTAGTTTTACTACTTAACTACAAACCAAAGACCTTAGTTTTCTTACTTAGGTAAGTAAGAAACCCATGCCTAGCCGTGGTTCTTACTAGTGTTTAAGACAACGGTTTCATTGTTGGAACTATGTGTCTTCATGATATAAATCCACTGCTGCAACAATGGACCAACAATGAAAGAGTTGTACAATAGTCGATCGATAATATTGTTACCAATTAGCAGCCAGTCTATTATTACCAAGCCCGACTTGTAGATCTTGTACGAACAATACTTTCTCTGCATTTGTTATAGACAATGTTATGCCTTAAGACTCCAATGCCTCATGACCAAACGTATTGTCGCTCAAGCGTTGTCACCACGATGGTTAGCTTATTTCTCTGTTTACTTTTTTCTCTATCTAAACACTATAGAAGAAACACGGGTTGAAATTTTTTCCCCAGATGTTCAGCTACAGTTAATGAAGAAAAACAAATGGAGGAGGGCCGCCATGTTGGGACTATAATATTCTAAAGTTATCGTGATGCTACAGCATTCTATCCAGCTTTAAGCAACTAAACTTTGTTTACAAAGTCATCCAACGACGACGACTAGATTAATTTTTCTCCATGAAAAACAGGAATTTTTCACCGTCGACCAAGATGCCTCTCAAGGAATGTTACTCTGTTCCATCCCAAAGCAATGCAAGTTAGAGAGTGAGAGCTTTATCAGACAATCAACAGTTACAACACGAAGCGACAATGATTGGCAAGCAGGATGTCCAACTGTGATTCAGCAATGCATCTTTAATGTGAGGAATAAAGAAAAATATGTTGGATGAAAAACCAGTTCTTTATTTAAACCAACGTTACATCTCATTATCCTTTCCACATAAAGAGCCCTATGACCACCCATTCACGGACCTTTACTGTGTTTAGAACATGCCTGTGTTTGCAACGTTGCCTTAGTTTTTTGGTTCTGTCAAAGGGATGAGATAAGCAGCCTATGACCAGAGAGGCCGTCTGGAACTAACCATGCGCTGTTCCTTTAATCCTAAGCAGAACTTAATCAGCATTCCTATATCCTGGCTCTAGCGTATTACACAGTTGGACGCATGAATGTACTAGCATCCGGGCAGACCACGGGAGCTGATCGCCTCAGCATCATTCAAGTGATAAAACACTTGGTGTACCAGCAAGCAAAAAATGGTGGCCCCAGTAGTGCTGAACTGATGGCCATGACCGAGTGTTGCAAGGTCCTCGAGTGGGTTTGGGGCATGCTCATCGAAATGGGCCTGGCCTCCCTGATACCGGAACCTTCTCCCCTTTTTTCTGACAGTCGCTCCATCATTGACCTGGTCAATTCGTTGAGTGCTATGACCCGCTCCAAACATTATGCCCTTCGCGTATGGTATTTGCGTAGCCGTATCGAATCGGAAACCATCGTCCTTTGCTTCCGCTTAGGTCACGATCTTCTTGCTGACCTCTTGACCAGGCCCATGTCGGCGGACCGTTTGCAACGTTTCCTACCCGACCGTAACTTAGTTCCTCCAAGCTCTCAAACTCCCACTACCCTAGAGTAACTTACCTTTTATAAGTCAGACTGCTTGTTGAGCTAAGCTGGTATACATTGTAATCCTCCTTTTTCCCTCATGTATGGTGTTCCTCACACAAATTGCAGAGGGAGGGTGGACTGTCAGGGAACCACGACTATGCCTAAGTTACGATGCTTACAGAGTTGCAAATATGCTTTGCGTGGACGTGACCTCCTGCAAAGCTCAGCTCCCTCTCCCAAAGGTTGTAAAAACGCTCGAGCACAACTAGACACTGTTAGACTTAAATGTACAACCTACCTAAGCCTATACAAGTTCATCAGTTAAGCCAACATTAATGCCAAATAATACCTTAACGTAAAAATTCTCGGCCGAGGAAATATCAAACTTAACCAATTTTGTAATACAACAAAGACATGATGTTGTGCTTATAGCTGATAGATAATTGTTACCAATTAACAGCAGTCTATTGTTACCAAGCCCGACTTGTAGATCTTGTACGAACAATACGTCCCTTCATTTGTCATAGGCAATGTAATGCCTTAAGACGTCTATACCTCATGACCAAACGTCTTGTCGGTGAAGCATTGTCACCGTGATTGATAGCTTATTTCTTTGTTTACTTTTTTTTCTCTCTCTAACCACCGTAGAAGACAGACGGGTTGAAGTTTTTTCCCCAGATGTTCAGCTATAGTTAATGGAGTAAAACAAAATGGAGGATGGCTGCCATGTTGGGTCTATGATAATATCCTAAAGTTATCGTGATGTGACAGCATTCTATCCAGCTTTAAACAACTGAACTTTGTTTACAAAGTCATCCAGCGACGACGACTAGCCTGCAGTGGAGATTAATTTTTTCTCCAAGAGAAATAGGAATTTTTTACCGTCGACCAAGATGCCCCCTTAACAGATGTTATACTCTGTTCCATCCCCTAAGTAAGGCAAGTTAGAGAATAAGAGCTTTATCAGACAATTAACGGTGACAACACGAAGCGACAACGATTGGCGAGCAGGATATCCAACTGTAATTGAGCAATGCACCTTTAATGAGACGAATAAAGAAAGACACGGAGGATGAAAAACCGGTTCTTTATTTGAACCAACAACGTCACATCTCATTATCCGTTCCACACGAGAGCCCTATGACCACCCATTCACGGACCTCTACTGTGTTTAGAACATGTCTGTGTTTTACCCTGGCGTCAAATGTACTTAGTTTTTAGGTTCTGTCAAAGGGGCGAGATAAGCAGCCTATGACCCAAGAGGCCGTCAAGGAACTAACCACGATATGCCCCTTTAATCCTAAGCACAAGTTAATCAACATTCCTTATCCTGGCACTAGGCACAAGTTAAATAGTGTTCCTTATCCTGGCACGAGCGTATTACACAGTTGGATGCACGAATGTGCTAGCGTCCGGGCAGGCACCGGGAGGTGACTGCCTAAGCATCGTTTAAGTGGTAGAACACTTGACACTAAACCCGAAGGAAAGATCGTGTTTTACTGACTCTTGTGAACGCATTTTCAAAATAACAGGGGTGGAATCAAGCGATGTTTATGGACTTGTGTCAAAATAAGGCAAGACTAGACTTACAAAAGACATTCGCAAGCTCAATAGCCTATCATGCTAAGAGATAATTGATTGAGTCATATTGCATTGGAGGTTAATTTATTGAACTCTATCGTTTCATTCGTTTTATGGAAAAAGTGGACGTTGGATTTGTGATTTGCCTTTCAGAAGTGATCGCACCATTGTGCCTACAATTGTGCTACTTTCAACCACGACTATTCGAAGGAATGTTTGTCAAAATTATACTGTAACGATTCAAACCACGTACCACAATACTATCTGAAAAGCTGCTTAGCTGTGGTCGTCAAGAGAGACGTACTATCAACGAAAATGACGCTTCAGAAAAAAGAACACGCTGTTTTGTAGTGTTAAATTATATGAGTAAATAAAAATAAAAATCTCTTGCTGATATTAAAGTTTCACATTCCAACTCATGAGTCCGTTTGCTTAAAAAATGTCAGACCGCGCAGTTAATGCTCATCTTAATGAAACGGCAATTATGAGGTTAAGTGACTGTATATACAGACATTTACAACAATGGTGATAAGTCTGTTATACGATATTATCAGCAACACAAGAGGCGAGCTGCGCCATGTTCAAGATAACAAGGTTGAAACTGAAAATGCGTTCGCAAATCCTTTGATGGACGTTTCACTTAACAACACTATGTGAAAAGAAGATCTTGAAACACTAAAAAGGGGACCGCTACAAATAGATTCGAGTAGCAAACCACCAGCTTACAGTAAACAGATAACAAATATGGCACAGGCTGTTCACCCTACTGACGCAACCACGTTATCATGGTGTAAGAACAATTGTACTTCTTTGAATAATCAGCATTGTGTGTTTGACTCAAAAAAAAAATAAGAAGAAAAGTGTTACAAAGTGTCGAATCCACCGACGCAGCTTCGAAACAATGCGTTGATTTTACAAATAATTTATTCGTTATCATTTAATTTTAATGCGCAACTTAATCAGCCTTGGTTCGTATTTGGTCTAGATGAACGTTTTGGCATGAAAAGATGGGCAATGTTGACAAGAATTTCCATGTTTTGTGAGAAAGAGAATGTTGATTTGATGGTTAGGGTGGATTTTGGAACGAAAGCCCTTTACGTTCCACAAACATAGTTAATTGAAAACAATGGAAGAAATTACAAAGACAGATATACACATCAAACCGGGTCAAGTCATTGTTGTTTCTAACAGTACATATTTGAGACACTATATAAAAGATATGAAAGTAGACGTTTTCTTTAACTTTCTTTAATTTATTTTTACATAATTTTTCTTTTTTTTTATATATAGTGGTTCTTCATTGTCGTCTTCATTTATATGTTTTCTTTTTGTTTCGCTGTAAAGAAGTCAAACAATTAATAAATACAACAATAATTTTTAACAAACGTGTATTTAAAAAAATCTATGTTAGATTACCTTTTCATACTTCTTGCAAGTATATCTTACAAACAGTCCAATATTACTGAGACCATTGGCATACTAAAGAAGAAAAAAGTTGTTTTGTTAAAAAGGAATAAAAAAAATTATTTAAACTTTTCCTTTTATATTAGATACGTTTCATTTTTCCCGGTTTCAGGTTTTATGAAACGATTTGGCATCTATTAAAAAAATCACGTGATTAGAAGAGTTTTCAAACTCTTTGCAGAGACGAGACAAACTCATTTACTGTTTGTTCTTCACGTAAATTGAGTCATCAAGTTCAATTCAAAGGCGGAAAAATGGAGCAACAAGGAATCGTAAACTTAGAGAATGTAGATATTGAACAGACGGTTAGCGAGTTGGGAGATGTCATTCAAAAATTATCAATTCAAACAATTTCTGTTTGTAATGAAGCTATTAACGAAAGTTCTAAAGAATATCACAACACCTTAAGATGACAATCATTTAGACGCGCAGGAAGATATTTTGCATGAACAAAAGTAGATTATTGAAGCTTTTCAAGCAAACGACTACTTACAACCGGATCCTGAAGAGTACATGGATTATAACGTGAAGGGGCAATGTATCCCTAATACAGGAACGCCTATAGCAGAAACTGATGCTGCCAATCTAAGTTATGCACGTGCCAATTTTCTCCCGTTATAATAGAATCATAACTGTTTTGACGCTAGTCACAGACATATCACTAACGGATCTGATCCGAATGAGGAAAATGACATTTGTACCAAACGTAACGTCGAATAATTTGCAAGCAATATATTTTACAAACAATACACCTGCATTAGCTAATAAATGTTGAAAAAATGATTTTTTACAACAAAGAAAATTCCAATAGAAGAAATCATTGTGCTTTCGCAAGATCCAAGCACAAACCTTGGCGATCTCATGCGATGATGTTAGAAAAACAATCCTTTGAACAATTTGCAACGGCAGGAAAGTGGAGCAGGTGGAGCGAGGAGCAACCCGGGCGGCTGCGGTATCTGTGGCATAAAGATGACTCAACCATTATTTTTTTATCTAAAAAATATTACGTGAATGGTGGGGTTATCCACGAACATGGACAGATTGCAAAACTCGGTCATTCTGTCGCAGATGTCATTTTTAAAACAAAACGAATCACTGGCTGAGAATTCTACTTTGTAAAATTTTAAAGGGGACTAGCGGAGTCGCTTGCTTCGCTCGCTCATTCCGCGTCGTCTCGCCACGCACGAGGAGCTTTCATGATACAACTCTTATGCTGCTGACAGACATTCCACATCTAAAACAATCAAGAAAATGATCAGAATGTAGTACACGTTTTTCTTAAGGCTCAGTTCATAAACAAACGGTATGGTAACCATTAATCACTCCAACGGTCTGGCCACCTAATAGCTACATGCTCCTCTTGTTCAGATTGTCAGCCATAATACCTCTGACTACAGTACAGGACTAAGCGTTCTACGTGGCGCAAGAAACCATGAACCTTTCTCATCCAACCTGATTCCCGTTGTGTACTGAATGGAGCGTATAAAAAAAAATGTCTTATATACCGAATGGAGCGTACAAAGAGTGTCCAGGTTGTAACTTATCTTTTTATGCAATCCCTTGTCACAAGATCGTCTGGGGGAGAGAATGTGGGTTTCGTTTCCCGGCTTCAGGCCAATTAATTCAACATCACCGAATCTTATTTTACCAAAGCCTCGATAAAGGTATTGATGTTTGTATTTGTATTTGTAGTCCAGTCGGCCTTGGCTTGAAGAAGCCATTCCCTTTCCGGCACGTGATTGAACTGTTACTGAGCCAGGAGGCGAGGCATGCAATTTGTGCCCAGTCAGCCATGGCTTGTAGAAGCGATCCCCTTTCTGGCGTGCACCTAAACTGACAATGAGCCAGGAGGCGAGACACGCGATTTCTGCCCCAGTCGGCCTTGGCTTGAAGATACCTAATGCATCCCTGCTGCAAGGACGTTTCAACCCAAGCACGCAAATTGCTGCATGTTTGAACAAACATGCTTGGTAATATTATCACGCATACTCCTTTGTACCGCTTTTGGTATAGATTGTGTTTTTTTATTCAAATACATTTTGCTCACTTTACATGGTTTCCTTGTTTCACAAGTTTTAAGAATTTTTACTAAAAATTTAGCCATCTCCTTCCCCGCTACGTGTGATGCTTTGAAACAGCAACCACACGTCGCCTATAATTTTTGACTAATATAAAAGATTTCGTGCAAGGCGAAATCTTACCTAGAAACTATTCGTGTTTACCACAATTAGGCTGGACTATTGCTGAGTAGAGACACCAGCTAATAGCACACTATTGATCGAATGTGATGTTTCACAAATGAAACTCTTTTCTGGCACTCTTTTCTGTTATCAATATATTTTGTTTAAATAAGCCTAATTTAGCATTAACCTTTTCGTAGCTTTACGTAATTTCACTTAAATTTAAGGCTAAATAGGTAGTTTGTATTTGAAATATCCAAAATGCAACTCCAACAATCCTCCCATCAGCGAGCTGCACGTGCCTCATTCTTGAATGACAGCTGTTAGCATTTCCAGCCGTACTGACAACACTACTGGACCACGCGCCTCCTACGTGGCGCAACAATTGTGGACCATCCGCACAGCAGGATTCCGAAACTAACAATCAACTTCGAAAAATTCGTTTCAACAATGGTCTAAAGGGTTTTTTTCCGTTTTTTCGAGGGGAAAACCTTTACCTAGAACTACGAAAATATGCCTAAACGATATCCGGAGTAATTTCCTGTCTTTCGAGACATTTCTCAAATTTCTAGCCTTCCTACCTCCAGAGGAGAAGACGTATAAATAAACAAACCAACCAACCGACCGTAAGTTTTTAATGGTTATGATGATATCAGGTCGTCTTGACGACTGTACATGCCAACCAAAGATGCTTTCGAGCTGACCACTAAACCCATTCACTCTTTATGGTTCTTGTAAGGCATGCTATCCACTCTTCAGTTGAGTTTAGTGATGTAGCACTTAGGGTAAAGATTGCCATCGCTAGAAAAAAGTGTGGTCATCACTATCATGGCCTGTGGCCTTTCATTGCGTTCCTTTTTAGAATGGTGCAAAGTGACTAATGCCATTTCTCGAACAAGCAGATAGAACTGTTGCTTTTTTAAGTGCATCGAATATTCCAAAAGAAGGCAAAATGGAACGTGCTTACAGGCTAATAAGCAAACTTTTAGTGGCAAAGTGTCAGACCTTCTGCAGACAAGGATGAACAACAACTCACACCATTGTCACAAGTTCTCATTTGTAATGATCGTTGTCTTTTGTAATATCTGTAAAGTTATTTTCCATGTGAGCAGTAAAACGTCTTTCAAGAAAACAGTTTAAAGTCTAAAGTCAATTACATCACTCGGTTCAGTTCAATTAGCAGTCTAATCAAAAGTATGGCTTTTTCCTTTTCGCTTCCATACTGGGTAAAATTCACGTTCAATAAGGAATCCGTCACTGGCCTCCATGGGGTTTCTTTCATCAATGCGCCATAAATACGTCCTGCATCGCCCGCAGAAATTAATTTGACTACCTTCAATGCTTTTTCTTCTCGTGTCGGCTGAAACCATCCTGCTTCTTTGTCTGAATACAAAACAGCACTTCCAATGAGGCCGTACTGGAACGAGAAGGATGGAAGGAGAAGTCTGGCTGCTGCTTATTAAAAAAAAAACACATGTAAATCGTAGGGCTGGTATTTCTGACTTTTGCTAAATTGTGAAAATCAACGATGTCGCACATATAGTTTCTAATACAAAAAGAATCGCCGGCTGACAGTTCTCCTCTGCATAATTTAAAGGAAGGGTTTGTACGAGGAATGTACAAGGCAATCATAGGCACTTTTATCCCTAGTACTAAACTGGCGTATTCTTTATGGTTTTCGTAAGGGCAGCGATCTACTCTCCACTTGAATTTAATAATGTAGCATTTTGGGAAAATTGAGCCCTCTCTGGGAAAATGTGGTGCCATCGTTACGTTCAGCTGTTTCAGTAATTTAGGCATTTTGTCACCCTTGTATGTCGTACATTGCTGGTTCTGCACCCAATCTATGGGAGATCCCCATTTTATTTCTTCGAGGAAGGCTTGGTAAATACGTTGGGCATTGCTGGCTGTAAACAATTTGACAATTTTAACGTGCGGGCAGACAATTCTGCCTCGTTTTCCTAATGCATACACAACATTCCCAGAAAGGAGGACATACTGTAATGAGAAAAGGTGGTGGGGGATATCAGAAATCAGTGTCTCGGTCTTCTCTAATAGTCCATGCTGTTAGTGCAAAAACATTTCAGTTCCGGCAACAAGCTGCATATTGTACACGGAAGCTGCTCACATGTTGTAGTTTACAAATCCGCCGGGAGACACTCCCGGAAGTGACGACGTATAGCCGTCATGACATCATCAAAATGGCCACCACGTGATGTACTAAATCTCTACTATCTTCGGAAATAAATGATCAATTGTATCGTGCGATCTATTGTTGGAAAGATAATTTAATTTGCTAAAAGAAATGCCTGAACAATATATGCCATAACTCTGTTAGTTTTGGTATAATCTGAAGAAAAACATAATATGACTGCTATGCGATATACTATTTCCCAATTATCTCCGGAACTAATCGATCAATCTTTTCGTGCATCCTATCATTGGAAAGGTAATTTAATTTGCTGAAAGAAATGCCGGAATAATGTACGCCGTAAATCTATTAGTTTCTACGTAATTCGAAGGAAAGCACATTATGATGTCCTCAAAATGGCGACCATGCAATATACTAAATCTCGTGTATCTCTGGAACTGATTGATCAATCTTATCTTGCAACCTGTCGTTGGAAAGACAATTTAATCTTCTAAAGGAAATGCCTGAACAATGTATCCCGAAAATAATTTAGTTTTTGTTTAATGTGAATGAAAAGATAATGTGCATGTAATTATTGCCGCTTTATATGTGGCACTTTTCGAAACGGTAAATTATTAAAGCTGTGTCGTATTGTTCACAGTGCGTCACTTGAGCAGTGACCTTCACAGGCACACGGTAGTGTACAAGAAAGTCATGTTTAATACGACATCTCGTACCTCTCTTAGTACACGTGTAAGTCTATAGAGGCTACGTTACCCCAGCAGTTTTCATCCATCCCAGAATATCAATTCAGCCGATTCTTGTTGCCTTCTCCTAAACGGCTGTCTGAACTGTCAAGTCATCACCCTGATTCTGATAACCTCATTCTGCAGATTATAATGGCCTGCGATGCTAACCTTGTGTGCGTACCTTTGTTTTACGTGCGATCCGCCGATGACTTCAGAATGCTGTCTGCCCGTCATGGTGTTGCAACCAAGGCTTGAACAAAGTTTTCATTCTAGCCACTACCTGCTAACACACAACCAATCATTGAAATTACAGCCATTTCTATGTGCAAGTTTGTGATGGTTGATCGGCATTAAACTGTTGTCTGTGATGGATTGATCTTCTGAAGAATACTTATTATAATGTTCGTTGTTCATGGCACGGCGAACAATGGATCTGTAACATCAAATATGGGGAGCAGAATTGATGTGTATTTACCTTTCAAACCTTCATGGATGTTTTGACGGGAATGGAAGGCCACCCAAGATAACACTTTACCTTCGTGGTCAGCCTTGCTTCTGGTGGATTCTGACCAGTCCATCATTTACTCGGGTGTATCAATGGGTTTTTTTTCGACCATTGGTAAGGGTGCATCACATGAACATTTAGTCGTATGAGGAAGACTTGTGGAGAACTCGGGCAAGCCTATCCTGCTTTATTCTTTGATTGCCCTAGTTTGAGACTGGTTGGTACAGACATCCCTTCTGGCGGGTGAAAGATGAGACATGCCTGTTCCATAGAATGAGTTCGCCGATGTACTGAAGGCTGTGTTATGTTGTATATTATCAATTGCAGCACAAGTGAATACATTATAGACAACAAAACGCAGAATAAAACCAACTTTAATCACACATATAAAGTGGCAATAATTACGTAGATTTGTGTTTCTTCAAATTAAACAAAAGAGGCTTACGGCATACATTGTCCTGGCAGTTCTTTTGGCAAATTAAATTATACTAGCTGTACCCCCGGAGTAACATACGCCAGTCTAGCTGGTACCTGAGTGAAATACTGTACTGGGTACAATGGAATGAAAAGGGTGCTGACTGCCCCCCTGTTTCCTTCTTCGAACTCCGGCGTAACATACGCCGGTGTAGCTGATTTCCGCATGTGTGAACATGAAATGAAAAACAGATTGCGAACCCTCCCCTCTTGGAGCCTCCATTCCCTCCCCCCCCTCCCTCACATTCCCCATTGTGGCGAGATACCCACTTGCAGACCCCTGGTTCTCTGTCCCCTCCCGCGTCCCCTGCCCTGCTACCCCATGTATTCTCCCATTGTATGGTTTGAAACCCTACCCCATCCCCTCCTCCCCCTCTTTTGGAATCCATGGTGTTCTGTTTTCTTAAGAAATTAAATAACTTTCTCACTGGAGGGCAACGCAGTGTTGCTCAACCAAATTTGAAACTTTTCAACTCGGTGTAATAGTCAGCATTATTGAAGCTATAGTGTTTGTTTCTAATTGTTAGAGCGCATACCCGTTCTCATTGTCGGCCGCCCGCCATTTTTCTTTGCTACCGTGGCAAGAATAAAGCCGCTCGCTCTCTTCTTAATTGTTGAAGCTTCGTTTGTTTAATCATGATCCCTTGCCGCTCAGCAACGCAGCGTTTCGGTTAGACTCGATGGGTCTTTCTTGTTCCCCGCACCTTGTGCTCGTTGCTTGCTGTGCGGTGATTGGACAGTGGTTAATAGGGTAGTTGGGCACTTGTTCTGGTACTGGTCCTGGTACTTGTTCATGATGTATAGTAGTTAAATGTAAGTAAAGTAGTTTGAGCACATGGTGTAACAGGCCAGTAAGCTCTAACAAATATCAATACCAATATCTTACCGCTCACTAGCGAAATATATATATATAAATATATATATATATATTTCTAACAATAGGTCCCAGGATAAGATTGATATATTCGTTCCGAAGATACCACAGATTAATATATTGCATGGTGTCATTTTTATGACGCTATAATGTGTTTTTCTATATATTAAACAAAAACTAATGTATACCGGCAAAATTGCTTTGGCATTTCTTTTAACCAATTAAATTATCTTTCCAACGATAGGTTACCCCATAAGATTGATCTATTAGTTCCAGAGATACACGAGATTTAGTATATCACATGGTGGCCATTTCGCGGACGTCATAATACGTTTTCCTTCAAATTACGCAGAAACTAATAGATTTACGGCACACATTGTTTAGGTATTTCTTTTAGCAAATTAAATTACCTTTCCAACGATAGTTCGCACGAAAAGATTGATCGATTAGTTCCGCAGATAATTGAGAATTAACATATCACACAGCAGTTATATTATGTTTTTCTTCAGATTAAACCAAAACTAATCAATTTATGGCATATATTGTTTAGGTATTTCTTTTAGCAAATTAAATTATCTTTCCAACAGTAGGTCGCACATTAGGATTGATCGATTAGTTCCGGAGATAATAGACATTTAGTATGTCGCACGGTGGCCATTTTGATGACGTCATCACGGCTTACGTTGTCACTTCCGGGAGTGTCTCCCGGTGGATTTGGAAACTACTATGTGTGTACAGCTTCCATGTACAATACGCAGCTTGTTGCCAGAACTGAAATGTTTTGGCACTTTTTGTCGCTAACAGCACGTACTATAAAAAACCATTTCGTAAATGTCAAAATGAATGTAGGATCTTGCAAGAGAGGCCATTGCTGGATCGTGTTTTTATAAAAATTAATGGTGGGAGGGTATATGAGGAGCACGCTTCCTGACTCCAAAGTAAATGTATAGGGTGGACGATCACCCTTGTAGTGGTTGTATCTCATCGTGTGCACATATTTTCCTAGAGACATCACGACTACTAGCACTTGCACGTTAATTCTTCCCTAGGGTTATACGAAAACTACAGTTTGTAACTCATACCCATGGCATATGTATCGAGACGCAGACAATTAAATCGTACGTTACATATGCTCAACACGTGATTTCTCACGTTTTCCAAAAGCAACATCCACACTTTGATACATCCTTCTATGACTTCATTATCCGTACAACACCAACGTACGATGTCTACGTACGACGTGGCATCCATCACTGGTTCTAATATAGTCATGGGAGGTCTAGCCTAGCAAATTTAAACATTAAATTTGGTTTTTGGTGGCCACGTACAGTATGCTGTGAAGATGTTCTCTGTTTGGTCCAGCTATATGACAGGGGTGGGAGGGGAAAAGCCTCTTTAATCTTAGCCCGGCCCGCAACGAGAAAGAAAAAGAAAAAAGACCCTCTGTAACGGGCTAGGCACTAGAAAGCGGTAACGCTATGATAGGCACACACTGTGCATTGAAGGATCGATCGTAAAAGTGTTTATATGAACACAATATGGAGAGAAAGGATTCAGCCGGCCAGCCAACCTCTCACTCTAGCTAGCTAAACAACATGCAGCTTTTCGTAGCCAAGGTTGTGTTGTCTGGGACAGTATTGATCATAACCACTATACTTCTTGCTGGTGGCACTACGTTTCGAATAGTTGACCTTCTTCTCCATCCTCAACCCCCAAAATAAAGATGAAGGTGTTTTTCACAACAATAATTTAAACAACCAGGGAGTCAGATCATTATTTTCTCACTTCGGTTCCCAGTTATGGTTCGGCTTTTTCTTTATTTCGGTTTTTATTTTTATTTTTTTGGGCGGGGGGGGGGGGGGGTTATCCGGTTTTAACCAGTTACGGCTTTACTTACGGTTTTTATACTTCACCACCCATAATTATTTGCTCAAACAACTAACAAAGAACAAATAAGTTTGACCTAAGTTTGCCAATTTGTGATAGTTTGCATAGTTTTCGGATTTGCATAGCTTACAAATATTAAAGTTAGTAACAAAGTTGGCAACAACAACACCGGCCACAACAGTATCCCGACCGAAAAAAATAACGACAACACGCCCAACATCTCCCTAAAACTGATTCGAGTGAATGTCTGGCACTTCGTTGTACAAGTACAACCCATCCCAATGGAACGAAAATTAATAAAAATGTTCCAAAAGAAAAAAGTTTTTAATGATGTTGAAAACAAATTAATATTTCCAAAGATACAAGATATATATATCCTTGTCCATCCGTTGCTTAGTAGCGATGGCCCTGTACATTTTATTCTGGGTTGTAGTGAGCAGGTGCTTAGTTTTCCTGATCATTTTTCAAGGCGCAGTGATTATAGTCGTCTCGTTGGCATAAATGTTTCTCACCATTCCTGCTACAGAATCGAAATCCAGGATTTGACTGTTTCTGTAGTTTAGAGTAATGACATATACTTTCACTACAGCTTTTGTCCCTCGGTCACTCTTAACGATAAAACAATAATTTTTACCGCCGTTGCTGCAAAAGTGCATGATCTCAGTCTGTTTGCCATAAACGGACAAGTCGTTCATTAGGATATCTAATTGAGCGTTGTTCTCTAAACCAGTTGATGAACCGTGCTTTGAAGTAGCAACTTGACAGTAGCATCGCAGTAGTAAATACTGCCTGGTTCATGCTCACGTAACCAGGGCTTAATTTGGGCCGGAACGGTCTGGAAAATTCTTTTAATGGCAACATTTCACCTGTACAGAAAAGTCTCATCTTTCGGAAATTTTCGCACTTTCAAATTAAAAGCAATCCACCCTAAAATCATCCTATAATTACCATACCATTTAGTGAATTTTATTTTATTCAACCTCAACCATCGTAACAAAACTAAATGTTGTTGTTTGCAGAATGGGTGAAGTTTTTCTATGGCTGCGATCCGCTTGGCCCAGTTTTTTCTTGTGTCACGTCTCTTGCACTTCTGCAGCGTATAGCAGTCGCGTTGGAGCCGGTGGTGTTGAATTCGGAAAAACAGTTGATAAAACACTGCTTTTTAATTCGTGAATTTTTTTACTGGGGGAGGTGGGGGAGGGGCAAGTGGGGACATTATTTTGTTCCCCAAAAATAAATCAAAATAGCAAGAAGTGAAACAACATAACATATTGTATGAGCTTGAAAATCTTCAAAAAAGGTACCTCCCTGAAGCCAGAATAGGCGTTGAAATAGGTAAAAACGTTAAAGCTTCCGGGGCTTTGCCCCGGACCCTGCTAGGGGAGCTTACAGTGCTCCCCCAAACCCACTAGCCGTGATTGGGAAGGGGATGTAAATGCCTCTTTCTCTGCAAAACAAGTGACAGTTCCGGTACTTTACTAATTAGAAATTAAGCACTGCACGTAACAATTGCAACAATCGCAGGGGTCCGTAACACATTAAGAAACTGGATATTACCACTGAAGTGCTCTGGTTTCCTTCTGATAAATTCTGGTAGTTTCTGAAATACAAAAATACCGCTACATCATCATTTTCATAGTCTATCTCTGTGATCACATTCCTGTCATCTAAAACAAACCCGAAATGCTCTGCCGCATTATTTATGTACTTTGTATACAGCATATCTTATTTTAGGCCTAATTTCCCTGAAATCGAATTTAACAATAATTTCACGACACTCCAGCCTTTGGAACTATTCCTTGTATTTGCAGATTCAAAACAATTTGTTGCATATCATGAATACACTGCACATAGGCTGCTTTCTGTTCGTCTGTCTTGCAGTTGTCCGAGTACCCAAAACACTCCAGTTTCTGGGCAAAAACATTTTCACGTACTTTGTAAACAAACCCACTTCCCTATTTTGGGGTCGTATACTATAGTTTGAGGGAAATGATAAACGCACAGCAATTTTATTACTTTATAGCTATCTCTGACGGCTTGCTGTACCTCCGAGGACACAAATACCCATGCAAACTCCATTGCCCCACAGAGTGCCGACTGCTTAGCCCTCCTGTTGGCGGTTCATCTAATCAAGTACGGCACAGAGTAAAATACAATTTGTTTTCGTGCTTGTGAGGTAAACTAAGGTTGTATAGACCTCTAGGTGCCAATACCAACGCCTGTACCAGGCCGAAATATTTCATGATTTCTGTACTGCTCTCAAATTCCGTGATTGCTTTTTTGGGGAAACGATCATACAGCAACATGGACAAAGAAGTGATATCACGCGCATAAAATTTTTCACCCGGTTTGGCAGTGTGGAGATGTTTGAATGTGGATACACGCTCCCCCCCCCCAAATACGCTTCATGTGGTCTTAATTTGGGAAGAATCCTTTTGCAGGCTTTTTTGAAATCCTGCAGTTTTTCGTCAACTTTCATTATTTTGTTGCCAGAATTTGCAAGACCACATTTTGATGCACTTAACACCAGCTATTTCCTCCAAGGCACGAGGCCAAATCACCATTTTGTCATAAGCATCCTGAGCAGTTAGCTGGCTGAAAGGCAGCTTTTGTTGATGATTGAGTATGCAACAAGGTTCGCCATGCGCGTGGCAACTGTGATACGAGCACACCGTATTGGTAGCCTGGCCAAAAACATCCACTGAATATTTACCTCCTGGGAATTTTTTCACCTAGATTTCCGGCATGATGGATGAAAATCCCTCTTTTTGCTGCTTCATAATCCAATCATATCAAACATTCTCTAGAGTACTTTCATTCAGGGAAATAACCTTCTGACAGGAAAGCTACAATTGTATTTTTTTTTTAATTGAGAGTTCGAAATATCGTCATGGCGAGAATGCTTAGAGAAACGCAATCGCGGAAGGGTTCTAAACAGGGGCAGATCTCTTGGATAAACTGCCTACATTTCAGAATGCACACCATTAACACTGTTACATCGTTGCAACAATATTTAACCAATTCATGTTTAAAGTTAAACACTACATTTTTCACTCTTTGTTCAGCGTGCCATTCAATTAATTTAGCCCTGCCTTCGCTAGACAAACCGTTCGGATCAAATGTGTCATGATTTGGAATTCGGCTGATATATTCATAATTTTCTGGACTGTTGTAGAGGTGCGGAAAAGTTCCTTTAAAATGGATAGATTCGTCTAGGCCTACACTCCCACGGAGCTTTGATAAGGACAGTTTCAGAAACTTAAACAAATCCACTAATTTAATTCTTTCAAATTTTGCAGCGATTATTTTGCCTCTTCAAAATGACGTCAGTTGGTTTAACGCTATTTTCAAATGCCCAGCGGAGCGTCAAATCACGAGGAGTTGTGCTCCACGGTTATGATATTTGGATCATTGGCATGGTTCATGAATTGCTACTCGCAGAAATCATGCAGGGTTTTTCCCCATTCACATATAATTTGTGCTTGACTCCGCACTTTTTACACATGTCCTTATTGAAACAGTATGTGCGTGCAACATCAATAACTGCCAAGTTTACTTCGTGCAGAAAATAGTCCTTCTCCGTACTGTCTGTCACGCTGTTGACCTGAGTCGTTTCGAAATCATAGGCAACAATATGGACTTGATCCCTCTTTTGGGGGGGGGGAGAGGTTGGATGAAATACCTGTGTGCAGGAATGCCGTTATTTTGTAGAGATTTTACAGAATCACTAGCTGCAATGCCAATGATGTGGAGCTCTAGTATTGCCTTCGTACCTTAGACAGCAAACCTTACATTTGAACAGAGATTTACACACTGTAGCATTCTTGAATGGCGACTGTTTAGTATAGTGTCTAGCTAACCAGTCAGCATTACGAAACAAATGGTCGCAAGCAGTGCATGGAAGCCAACACTTCAGGAAACAACAATGTTTTGTGCTCTGACAGGAGAAGCACTTGAAACGTTCACACGAGTGGGTTTTTGCCGCGATTAAGGCTTCAAACACGTGTGGCAAAAATAGAAACTGCTAAAGAAGAACCGAGGTTTTAAAATGCATACAAAATGGCCTTGGTGGTAAAAAACATAAATTCGTTTATGGTTCGGGGGCCCCTCGAAGGTAGCCTGATATTTTAGGCATTCTTATTTTCTGGAATATCACAGTTTGGTACTCGGTGAAAAAATCATGAAGCTCTTTTACTTTCAATTATGGAGCACCCATCAATTATGGAGAGTTGCACAGCTAAATCTTTTTGCAAATTAGGGGATTTACGAATCTGCTGGTACAGCTGTTTATTGCTGTCGGCGAATACCTTGCACATCACTTTTGCTCTGCCCGAACAAAGTTTAACTTTACCGTTTTTAGGCATCACTACAAACCTATGCTTCCCAGACTCTAGTCACAATGTTACGTTAGTTCATGCTGCTTTTTTTTAATATCCAGCCCTTACAGACTTAAATATGACTTAAATGTTACCTAAATATTACTCATACTTTGTGTTTTAAGCTTACTAAAAGTCAATTTGGCATCCAGATTGATTCAGTTTAAGTAAAATAGCTGGCACATTTTCAACAGCAAAAATTTCCCGGGAGTGAAATGGTAAATACAGACTGTTTTGAAAACCCGACCCTGATGTACACACACCAACAAAATACTGTTGGTTGAACCCCGTAGTGCTTGTTCGAAAATATCGATCAATAGCTGAGCAATGAAAGTCTAAATGGTTTCTAGTCAGATATTCTTGGTCAATGCGGGAATATTTACAGTATAAACAGCTGTGCCCATCACACTTTTTCAGGTAAGGCCCACTATATTTAACGATCATGAACCCATTAGTTTTTGCTGTTTCTGTGCCCTGGGTCTCGCAAACGTGTAAATAAAGCTGGTAGGAACACAACGGCTCTTCCCCCTCCACATTACCACCATCGTGTTGGTTTGGAATGGCCGTTGGAAAACAAAAAAAGAAAAGTATTTAAAATGCTTTGCTTTTGAATAGGCTGGGCTCCATTACGAAGCTGTGACTACGTTGGCTACCCAATTGATCTTAAATTCTATGCAGGGAAGGCTCTTGTCTTCCACGTTATTGTTGCATGTTTCATTGAGTACATTTGCATACATTTGTAACCCTTCATTTAGTTCTACCTATCCTTGTATAAATATAATTGGCATAGGAGCAAGGCGAGCATAGCGTAATCTATAACGGACACCGAATTGCAAAATGTAGGTTGATTGCACTTTTGTACTCTGGGTGGTGGAGCCCAAACCAAAGGGCACATTGCTATGAAATTTACCCTGATCTCAAATTTGCCCTAAATTGATCAATTATAATTCAGGAAATTACGATTTTTTAAATATATCGATCTAACACTCGCCATTGTAAATTTGGAATCATGAATAGTTAAGGAATTCCGACGAAGTATACACTGTACTACTGGTAGTCAAGTTAAAGTTCAAAAACAGTTAAAATGTATCATCATTGCTTCATTATAGCTAGCAATCTTTTTTAAGTAACTCAACGAAATAATAACATTTGATCATCGGATTTTAACAACTAGAGGAAGACCCGCAAACGGAAAAAAATAAAAGGATTCGTTAACGACTCACATTCGTCTCATGTGAAAAATATTGCTTGAAGGAATGCGACAGAACTGGCGTTTACTCTGCAATGGTTTGAGGTTTCACATTTGGGATTCCCATTGCAGAGTACACGCCAGTTCTGTCGCCATGTTGGGAGAATTCCTCCAAGCAATATTTTTCACATGAGACGAATATGAGTCGTTAACGAATCCTTTTATTTTTTTTCCATTTGCGTGTCTTCCTCTAGTGGTTAAAATCCGATGATCAAATGTTATTATTTCGTTGAGTTACTTAAAAAAGATTGCTAGCTATAATGAAGCAATGATGATATATTTTAACAGTTTTTAAACTTTAACTTGACTACCAGTAGCACAGTTTTATATAAGCCGTTTTGTGACGAAGCGGCGATGTTTGAGGTTTCACATTTGGGATTCCATCGCCGCTTCGTCACAAAACGGCTTACATAAAACGAAAGAATATAGCAGACGACGAGTTTACACCACAACACGGAACAAAAAGATGGCTTCGTACAGTAATTTCAAGATTCCTGCAGTTGCTATGGAAACTGAACTCTCAGTTCCATGTGGTAAGAATGAATAGGCTTAACCTCGAATTAGGCCTAATTTGTCTGCCGTTGTCACTTACGAAATCAAAAAGGCAGCTAAAAATTAGGCCGAAGAGTTCTGAAAGCTTTAGAATTATTTAGATGCCATCATCACACCGAAGCTAACACTGGCTTACCTACAATTGTGATGATTCCAACTTTTAAAAAATTAGCATTAGCAGATGCAGTATATGCTAATGCTAAATGCTAAATGGTGTGCGCTTCAACACTGTTGTAGGAGGCAGCATAAGGAGCCGCGGATCTTTGGAATCTTTTGATTATTGCGAAGTACTGTCATTACTGATGATAATTTGGCTTGCAATAAAAAAAGCTAAAATGTGAATAGGACCAGCAAAGAACTTGACACCAAAAGGCACAAAGCTCACACATAACCGAGTATTGTACCCAGAATTATAAAGAACATTAGCAAGTATTGCAAAGTCATTAAAATGACAGTAAATATAAATTTAAAGGCTAAAATTGCAGGGCCCGAACCTGCTTAATTTTAGTTTTTATTGCCTACCGGAAATATCCAATTCCTATTTTATAGCAGTTTCCCCCATTTGAGCATTATTCCCCTAGAAGTTTGAGAGTTGTCTTCCCTGCCCGCCTCGTACGGTACGGCGCATGCGCGGGCTAGGGTCAGCTTATATAAGCTCCTGCGCAGCGTCCTGTCGGCATCACTTCTTCACCTTCCAGAACCTAGTTCATGGAGGGGAGGCTTGGACGGGAATTAAGGTAATGTATATTTCGGGTAGGCAATAAAAACTAAAATTAAGCAGGTTCGGGCCCTGCAATTTTTAGTTTTTTTATAGCCGACGAAATATACATTACCTGTTTTATAGCAGACTTCGTCACCAGGTGGAGGGTTAGGTTCAAGTCTCTCGCTGTACGAGCCGGCACCCCCAAGGAAAGTTAATTCCCAATGAAGACACATCTGTCCCCTCAACCAATTTCACCATACCGACTGGGTCGTAGGGATAGCGACACTCGAGAACGAGTGGCCGGAAGGTGAGATTGGGAAATGCGGAATGCTCAATATTATTAAAGTGGTTGTATACCGCATGCAGAGGTCTTAACATCAAAGAGGTACAAGGTAAGGAATCAGACTCATATACCGAAACGGCTTACCTTGTGGGAAGAGTGATGACTTGAGGCAGTTTCTGAGGAGGATGGACACGATGCCAGGAATGGAACGTCTGGTTGAGGGTGAAAGGTGAACGGAACGGTAGCACTGGTCGTGATGGTCCCGGAATGTGGGTGTAGGCTTAGAAGTGTCACAAATTTACTGCGTGAGGAGGGGCACTTGTGGCTGTGATGCTTGTTGATCTTCCATTGTATGCTTTTTTTTTTGTCGTTCCTCTTCCTAAATATAGGTCGGAAGTTTGGCATGTGACATTAGTAATTTGGAGGTAAGAAAAAAGGATGTGAAGCGAGTGGCAATCTTCACCGTCCTCTAATGCAGGAGAGGACTGTCGAAGGAAACGCCTCGCTTAGCTTAACGTTACGAGGGAACATAATTTGAAATAATACTTGAAGGCTGTTATGGTATCATTCGGAAACCAAGGGCTACCCCTTTTGCCTTGGCACGGCATGGGGAGCAAGGTAGATCACCAGAAGCAGTTGGCGTATGGGGGAGTTTATCACGTGGAACACTGGCACTAATGATGGGGCATATCGAATTGCCACACGGAGTAATTGGTAATGTGAGAAAAAGTAGTGACTGGGTAGTTTCTCACCAGAGTGAGACGGGGGAACGTAGAGTCGGAATGGAAGGAGACATGTCCTGGACAACAATTGAAGTGGTAGTGTCTGCAGACTCAGGTGAAGTGAATGTTGTAGTAGCGAATAGCTCAATTGTGCTATGAGTGGGAAGCACTGTTGTGACGGGCATTGTGTCTTGTTGGTTGGAATGGCAGAAGGACTAGTGTCAGGAATGGTGGGTAATGTGGCAACAATATGTAGATCGGCTAAAGGTGATGCGGAACGCCGAGCGGTGGATAAGGGAGCGGTGGATAAGGGGACGGTAAAGGTGATGGTGCAGCTATGTGTAGTTCACGGACGGATGGAGAATGTTGTGATGTTGCTGAGGTTCAGCGTCTGGGGGAAGGAACGGCCTCATTAGTGATGTGGGCACGTTATGAGGGCGGCGTGTTCGGGAACTAGCACAATAATACGCACGCCACGGCAGAGACAATGGTATGGGAGAAAGCAATAAATGATGTGACCTCAGCAAAGCATAGTTTACTCTCATTAATGAGGACCTCGTTTGATGCTCGCAAGACAGCGTTTTCGGCACGTAACTCGTCAGAAGCTGCAGCTGCCTGCGTGAGGAACGGAAGGGCAGGTAAAGCGGAACATAGTGCTGTATATTCCGTGGCAAACTTGTCAGCAGAGGAAAGAACAAAATCTATGTTAAAATTGAGGTCTTCTGTTTCCCTGGGGAATAGGTGGATGCCTCTTGTTAGTGCCTCACGTAACACAGAAGCCAACGGGAACGGGACGATCCATGGCGGGGAATCTGTTGAGTCTGTTGGGTCTGTTGAGTTGCAGCCGTCGGAACATGGAAGCGGAGCCGGTGATACAGGACTCTTCGAGGGACAGTCATGCCGTCTGTGGAAGCAGGTTGAAAGGCTTTCTTCTTGGTTTTGTCGGGGGTAGTAATGGACCACGGTGCATGGGTGGGGCAAGAGGTAGGCGAGCTGTCTTGATTCGTACAGACTTAGTAGATGGGACACAGGATTTCATAGCACGTATGCCAGAGGTTCCGGCAACTGCCGGGACGGCATCTGTGGATGGCAGCTTTGGTCTCTTTGGAGAACGGGGCAGAGAAATGTGAGCAGACGCTGGTCGTTTCTAAATAGATAATTTTGGAATGGCCATAGTTGATGAGGAACGCTGCTTTGGAGTGTCCGTTTGTAGAGCGGGGTTGTGGCAGCTCGTTGATGGTGCGCACGTTCGCCTCATTACTTGGAGAGACACTGGTTCTTCTTAATGATGACCCATTTGGAGGGAGAAATTGAAACACAAATGCGGCATTTCTTTGTCTCGCCATCAGAAGACCGGTGGACTTGGCAGCTCGGCTGAAGATGAGGTTTTTTGCTCGTACCTGAGAATTCTGGACACTTGCAAGGAAGCGGTGAAGGTGCATTTGGTGTAGATATTGGCTGGGGAACGAAAAGTTCTTCCTGAGTAGGGAGCGACCCTTCGGATGATGAGTCGTCCGTGGCGTCGAAGTAACTGACTGAGAGTGGCAGTCGGCAGAGCGCGGGAAGTTTGAATACAGAGGGAGTACTAAGCCCTCAGGCGGTGGCGCCTGCTGGTGAGTGTGGACGGCAGGAGTCACGGGACACAGGTTCTTAAGAAGGGGGACGTGGGACGAGGAGTGGCAGGGACTGGCAACAGTAGGCTGTTATGTGGAGCGTGGAAGGAGATACGTGAGATCTTTCTGGTGAAGGTCTGTGGTAGTTGTGACCAGAGGTGTCTTTGGAGGTAAGGGAAAGTCTAAGCGATCATTCTGTTGTGAATTGCCCACATTATACAGTACGCCTGTGTATGGTGTCGTTGGTGTTTTTTTTTTTTTTTTTTTTTTGGAATGATGAACGGGATTTAGGAGCGGGATGGTCGTCCTGTGGCTTGAGAAATGGAAACGGTACGGTGTGTCTTGAAGTGTAGAAAGTCCAAAAGTTAAGTGGGATGTGGCAGATGTGTCGTCTTTTCACATAAAATAGCAGGCCGTATTGCTGGCATTGGTTCGAAGGATGGGAGGCTAGGAACGTGTTAGTCCTAGTGTTCTAAGTTGTTCGCAACGAATTGGTTGCAGAAGGCAAGGCGTGGGATGGAGGCAGCAAAACTACTGGTGGGGTGATGACATCCGTGCAGGATGGACGAGGAGAGCATTCTGCCGATGGGATGGACATGGTCTTAGCCAAGGACGAGGGACGTCGAGAAACGAGAGGAGTGATGCCCGGAAAGGTGACAGAACGGGAACGTAGAACTGGAGGAGAGCCAGGTGAGAACACTAAGAAGTCCAGGGGCGTGCAGCCGAGGACGGTACAGTGCACATCATAAGGGATGTCTTCAGTACAGACGAGGTCGATGTAGATAGCTTTAGGAGATGAGGGACCAGGTTCCAAGTCGTGAGACGGAATGTCGGGATGGCAGTCAGGGACGAAAAAGGAACGGCTGAAGGTTGGGAACAGGAACGGCAGACGTAGTGATGTAGGAGGAACGAAGGCTGGAAAAGAGGCAGCATGTGTTCCCAGAGGAACGGAAGTAACGGGCGATGGAAGGATAGGCGTAGGGGACACAGAAGCTGAAGACTTGAGACTGGAAGGTGGAGCTGGGATTGCTGTTGAACCGAATCTTCAAAAGGCTCCCTTATGGCTTTCAGCCAGAAAGTGAGAAAGAAGGGAAGGAAAGACTGCGGACAGTGGTTGTGGTGGTTGTAGGTAGTGGAAGGAACGAGTTATAGGGATACGGCCGGAACGTCGGGCTGGTGCGTGTGAAATGTAGGGTTGACGGGGAGCGAAAGGTCTAAGCGGAGGGCTGGAATGAGGAACAGCCTATATAGGCCGTGTTGTAAAACTGGCGCAGGCTGGGACAACTGCAAGAGGAACGTAGTGGAGTCCTGGATGGGTGTGGTGACAATCCCAAAGTGCTGTGGAACGGTGAGGGATGCCAAAGGAGTGGTGAGTGGACGTGAAGAGCCCAAATTGGGTAAGGACGCATCATCCGTAAATGAGGATATGGGAAGGCTTTGTAACGTCGGTGAGTGACTGGCGGAAGGCGGAACAGTTGAGCGTTGGAAGGGAACGCAGGACTCGAAAAGGAGCGTATCACTGAGTGTTAAGGATCCCAGAAGGGAAGACGAAGGTGGAAGAGATCCAAGAGGAAAGGCCGTTGAACAAGGTGGACCCAGAACTGGCGAGGACAGGCTGTTCGTAGCAGAGAATTGTCCATGGACGGCGAGCTGCCGCTAGAAAGCAAAACAGCTGCCGAAGAGGGAGGAGCGGAGGTATCTTCCATCCGCGGGATGGCGGTATGCGGAACAGAACGAGGAATGGGACAGTGGAACGACGAACGGGGATGCTCAAGGGATGACCACGCGTGGCGATCGCCTTAGGAGAAATGATGCCGACAGGATGCTGCGCAGGAGCTTATATAAGCTGGCCCTAGTCCACGCATGAGCTGTACCATACAAGCCCGGCAGGGAAGACAACTCTCAAACTTCTAGGAGCATAATGCGCAAAAGGGGGAACTGCTATAAAACAGGTAATGTAAATTTCGTCGGATATAAAAACAAATTTCTATCCGCTCTGCCTACAATAGGACCAAAGTCTGTTTTATAGTAGTAAGAACGGAAAAATATAGGCCTACCTTTCTGTCGAGTGCTGATTGTAGCCCTAAACCACGCAGTTTCTTTCCTGAATACGAACCAACATATGAGCGAAAACAGCAAATATACCATATGAACAACGAGGCTTTTAAGGAACATGAGGCTTTAAATCACAACAATGCTTACCTCGAGTGTTAAATTGCTGTTCTGTTCGGTGAACCGGCGAGCTAGTTGTTTTCCGACTGGTGCTCCGGTTTTTTATACTCAAGTCAAAATTGCATTGTTTCAGTTGAAAGGCTGTTATTTTTGCTAACCAGTGAATCATGCTCTTTCCTTTATCGTACACCTAAATAAAAGAATATGTCCCTTCATTGGTGTCCTTCATATGTACGTTGGTTCATTGGTCGTGCATACACATCCGTCATGTTTTTGTTCAACAATATTACAATCCTTTCTCGTTTTAGCTCCGTCTACTGTAGGCTTAGCAAATCGGGCTAGGTTTGTTGTGTCCTCAAGGCATTTTCACTCAATTAGTACGCATGTTTTTTTATGCGCCCGTGCATTTTTATACATGTATATGGTAATGAAGGAGTTGAGGGAAAGGCTTGTACTACAGGGTGGGTGGAAATACGTGGCACCAGTCTGGCAGTGGTTTAATGACTTCGCACCTTGTTCTGTCATTTTTTATTTATTTGGTTACGACCTTCGACGAACAACGATGACACGTGGAATGCACTCATTGTTATTCTGACGTGTATTTCGTGAGTCTAGGCCAGGAGGTTAGCGGACATTTAGATGAAGTATGATTTCTCGTGACTGTTCAGTATTTTTTGCTTTTGGGTGCGTAGGTTTTTACCTCATGATGGAACAATAGAAGGGCCTACTCGAGGTCTGTTAATGAGCTAAAAATGGGGGCTTCTTGCGAGTATAGGTGGGCTTTGGTACTTTTTAAATTTGATGTTGGTACGCAAAGACACGTGCCTACCACTCACCTGAATAGATTATTCTGACACGTGAGACGTATGGAATTCATTTTTGTCTAATAGGCTTGTCGGATGATTGACGGGTTGTTTAACCTTTACCCTTTCTTGGGTTGGTGCCTAAAACGTTTTCATGTCCGGGTTCATACTTGACGTGTGGTGTGTATGAGGAATCAGCTTTTTGATTGTTCACACACGGGACTCTTTTATTCTTTTTATTTGTGTCGTGGGTGGGTCTTAGAAACGTTTCGACGACTGACCATTGACTATTTTGCCTGGGGCTATTTCGCTTTATGTTAAGTGTACGTCTCCTCTCTCCGTGTTTCTTCCTCATCTCTTTGAAAACGTGGATACACACCAGCAGGCCCTGCGAGGACTTGCTGTTGTAATTCCCGCGTCAATCGTGGATAAGATGGTGTGAACCCGTTCTTCTCCCAAGCCTGAGGTATGTTCATATGCTAGATTGATCTTAGAATATTTTTTTTAGTGTTGTTGGACATTCGCGATTATATTGCTACGCGTTTTCTTCCATTAGGAACCTTATCCCACCAATGACGCCAAAACCGCTGTCTGGGATTGGAGGTTCCCCCAATGTATTGAGGCCACAGCGGGATCATATTTATCCCCTAACCGCTCCCATCTTGCTTATGAGACACGTGAATGTGAGGTATCTATACGTTCATCAGTAGGTTTTTCTGGCACATTGTCTATCTTCTTTATTAATCTTTTCCCTTTCTTTAAGGTTACAACTATCTTTTACATCTACATTATGTACGTCGACTACTGCTAATGACTACCTGTTTCGATTTTTGTTTGAAAACATTGAGTAACGAATGTGGTAAAGCAACATTAGAAAGAGTAATATTAATTCTGTATTGTATTGCGGTTAATTAGGTTAACTCGCGTTGCTTTTCCATCAGTCGACTATGAGCCTCCTCATTGGTGTTACTCAGGGTTGCTTTTAGACGACTATGGTATTGAATCAGCTTGGGTTTTATACGTATGGGTATGACGTTGTTGTTTTTTAGGCCTTAAGGTTTGAAAACATCAACTGTGGTCTACGTAGGTGATGCTGGTCCAATACCATATCCGTCTAAAGGTGAGCTATATCATGTACGCGTCACGCTGTTTGAACTCTTGATATATCATTCTGGTCAAATTATACAGTTGCCCTAAATTAGTTAACGTCTATCACAGAGAGTTCACGTTTAGCTATGCAGACGGTTAAAAGCTCTACCTCTTTCCTGTCAAATGATAAAAACCTTTCATTTCGTCCCTTAAGTGGGTGAAGACAGGAGTGTCGGGAAGTCTGCCAATTACCCAGCCATACACACAAACACACACCCGATATAGTCAAGGGGCTCACAGAGTTTATGAGCACGGTTATCCCACACCCACACATGGTTTACTGGAACACAAGGATGTA
>JAHWFP010219753.1:0-22875 GCA_023313725.1 Lithobius niger | reverse complement strand
TGAAAACAAGAACCTCCAAATACGAAACAGTGCTGCAAAGGTCTTTTAACATACTAAAAACATCCTTACGAGGAATAATTTACAAAACATTGCATAGACCAAAAAAATCAACAAAACAAAAAGAGCAAATCTGAACCACAACTAAAAATGGAAACTTTTATCACCGAACAATTTAAATCTAGTTCACGCATACTGTTCTTGCAGTAGGCCTACAATCAGAAAGCAGACATAGTTAAGATTTTATTTGTCAGGTTTTTACACTCTGTATTAGGAACTTTGTACAGTAATCACTTACAGTTGGCTGTAAAGGAATCTTTTGTATTAAAAACTCTGTATAAAAAGAACCATTTTTTGTAATAACTAGGTTTTACAAATAGAGCCTACTGTGCCGATCACTTTTAAGAGACGATACCTAATCAGTAAAGCATTAATTGACTGATACCAAACTGGCTAATTATACCGAGACAAACATTCCTAAAATAGGATTTCAATATCAGCCACCAGCAAGACTGCACTGGCACCACTTTTTGCCGACCCAATCCGATGCGCACGCTATCGATTACTGGGAGTCAGACACCGATATATGTACAATTTGTTATTAACAAAAATTTAAAAAGAGTGCTAAGCAAACTCTGGTTTTACCAGCATTATTTAAGACTGAAAGGCTAATGCTAATGAAAGATTTTTAGTTTTGCGACTTTGTTAGTCAATTTGACACTGGTCTTTTTTTGGAACTACTTAAAAAGAGCTGGGAATATGAACTTGGAAATTAGCACACCGGAAACAGAATATTGTCCGCTGGTTGGCAAAACAGCCTGCAGCCTGACAGGAAGGGTTTCTGCAGGTGGCAGGGAGGGGCAATGAGGACGGGAAAAAAATGGAAAAAACACAAGTTAGTGCAACAAACGTGTTAACTAAACCAAGTAAATGAAAATTTAACACCATTTAAATTTTCATTTACTTGGTTTAGTTAACACGTTTCTTGCACTAACTTGTGTTTTTTCCATTTTTTTTTGAAGTTTTTGCTTAGAGAGAAAAAGCCAACGTATCATCTTGGCCACCGCACCAATTAAAGTACATGTACTGTAGGCCTACTCTAAACCCTTTTAAACGATAACTCTTACAACAATGCTGTCACTGTGGCTCTTCAGCAATGCATGCAAAAGTGATCGTTTATATAACAAACTTGATATAACGTTCTGCTTCGGAAGACCCTTCGACTATTATTAAAGTGGCACTATCACCGATTGAAAGCAGACGAACTCTGACAACATCTAGCGCTATGTAGTAACTTACCATCTGGCTCTTGCTTGCACCAAGCGAAGGAATGCATAACAGCATTTCTTTTAACGAAACAAACAAGCCACGACATCCTTAATTAGTGAGTGAAAATTTGGTTCGTCCTCGTGCAGTTGTGAGCAAGCTATTAAGGTTAACAATATCAATATCAGTGACGATAGATGGTGCCACGGTATTTTTGTTCGCATTTCAATCGGTGATAGTGCCACTTTAACCAGAGGTTCTGCTGTATCTGGAAAACTCAACGACAATGGTGTGTTTGATCTCGAAAAAGTTTTGGCAAAATTATAGTAATAAAATAAACATCCTGCAACTTAGCTAGCTGCACTGCGACGTAGTGTCTGACCGTCATGGTGATTCCGACACTCACAGGGATTGGCAACATTTGAAAGCTCTCGAAAAAAGGTTAAAATGGAGGCTTAACGTCAAAATCGGTCAATACAGTTAAACCCCGTTATAACAATACTATACCTCTTACAACAGTAAACCTGTTACAACAATGCCGTTTTTGAGGCTCTTCACCTTCAAGCAACAATGCATGCTAAAGTGATTGTTTATAACGATAAACCTGATATAACATTCCGTTTCCAAACTCCCATGGACTATCGTCATAAAGAGGTTTCACTGTAGGACTATTTGGAAAATTGATCAAAGTAGTGAGGTTGCCGATACTGCAAGTCGATACCAATCCAATCCGATACCGTGGTGCAGCCCTGGTCCTTATAAACAACTTTGACGTTCACAAACCTCTGCATAGGAACAATTAGCTAAATAAATTACAAACAATGTTTCTGATAGGGGGAAAGGTATGCCAACTTATGACGACGAAACTGCCTATGGGAATGCTCCTCACAGGCAGTTTCATCGTCATGCTGGCATGCCTTTTAACTATCGGAACATGGCGTCATGGCGTTGTACGCCGCAGAACGAAAGCAGAATCTGCACAAGATATTCACCTTACTGCTATTTCACTAATATTAATTCTGCCGAACTAGCAGTAAGCAAGCCACATTGCCGCAGAAAGCTGGAAAAGTTTCTGCCATGGAGGTACCAATATCGCAGGCTATTGCTTATGGCAGCCGTGTTCATTACTCATTTATTCCATTTCATCAAAAGGGAGGTTTTGTAATAAATTCGGGTATTCAACATCTGAAACACTTCCAACATTTTCAGTTACCGCACGTTATGAAAGTCGGTTGTGATAGAAGATAATGCATGACATAGATATAATTAGAGCCGTTATAGTGTCCTCTTTTATCTATTCTCACCACAGTGCAGTTGCATGCGTACAGACACGCGATCCTCACCCACAGGATCGACAAAAACATTCAATACTTCGATGACCATCCGTCCCATAATTTTAAAACATAAACATAAAGAATGCTAAGTCCGGAATTGAAGTGCAGGACATCAGAACCGCCAGACTTTTTCCTTTGTCGCCATTTTTTAAAATTAGTCCTAACTTAAAGGCGTCTTTTCACCTTTTCAACTCCTAGATGCAGTACTGTAGAATCGTCAAGCATTGTAACGAAAACAGCGGTAAATTAAATATGGAGCAACACTATTCGCAGCAGCACCGTAACTTGCATAACTAAAACCAGATCACGTGACCCACATTAGCCTAATGGATGACGGAGAATCTGGAAAGTGGATGCTGTGTTAAGAATATGGGCAACGCTATCGAAATAGTGAACAGGCGCCTTAAGTGCAGACGAAGATGCCTGGACGACTGCGGAAAGATCAAGGAGTGTTTTCCTTCATCAGCTGGGCAAGGAACTTTCACTTTTTGAAATTGAAACTATTGGTCAACCATCTACATTATTAATTAGGGGTGTGGCACCTAACTTTTTTACGTCGAGTTGAGTTTGAGTTTGTGGGGCAGAGTAGGCTATGCTACACCGAGTTTAAAGTCAAGTTAGCATTTCGAAGATGATGTTGTAGGAGCTATTTTACCGTGTACTGAACCCATTTAATGTTTCCTGTATCAAAAACACTTCACACCACATGCAAAATAATTACTGTGTAACGTAACTAGGCTACACGAAACATTCCACATTTTTTAAAGCATAAAATTCTATAGAATTTAAGAAACCTAACCATAAGTTTTTCCTTCGCTAATAAAGCAATTGTTGTTTTTTGGGCTTTTAGCTGGAGTGTCTTTTTAGGTGAAAGCTAACATAGCATAGAGTTTGTTGTCAGCCTAATACGAAAGAGTTTGTTGTCAGCCTAATATGAAACTGATACGGAGGATGTTATTGATAGTAACATGCCAGAGTTAGACTATATTTTTTGATTGATTATATTGAACTAATATTATCATTATGGCTAACTTGATGTGTTACTTCAGACTTCAGCAGCTTCGTTTGTCACTAATAGCCTATGATTTTGTCGTACTTTTGTAAAAACACAAATACTTAGTATTACCGCCTTGTTTTTCACCAAAAGAAAAATTATTATTTTCACCTAGGTTTCCAAAAAGTACACAACTACGTCCAACAAAAATTGTGTTAATTGGTGAAAAACTAGCCGAGTTAGGATTTTTTGTGCGCGACGCAAATATGGTCATGACTGGCGCACAATCATGCGCGAAACAGTACGTCGGGCTCCAAAGTGTTAAAGATAGTATCAACTTAGGAATCGGGTACTTTCAACTAAACTAACTGAAAAGTATCCACACCGGCCATGGACTAGTAGTATCGGCTCGGATCGGATCGAATACTTTAAAAAATGTTTGTTGGGAGTCTCTAGTTATAGCCTAGCCATAAGTGTGTACTTGACTGTACGTTCTGCAAAAGATTACTCCTGCAAGCCTTCCAAATAATTCCCCACTGGTGTAGTGTTACAACAGACATTTTAACAAAATAATCACAGGAGCAATAATTACACAGGAACAAGGGCTGCGAACTAGCTGCACTGACACACAGTAAGACTACTGATACCACTTCTACTGAACTGACACCGCACGACAACGGTTTTACCGAAACCGATCATGGTTGCTCCATGTCAGAAACTTTTCCAGCACTCTGCACAGGCCAGGAAGAGAAATTATTTACAGGGTTGCAGCTTGTCATTTTACGCCCCTTCGGTCCTTCGCGATTTCAGTAAGTCTACAATTTTCACGTAAATAGCTTGTAAATATCTTGTCGACTTCTTGCAACTATTAAGCTTACTTAGTCTTTTCCGGTAACATTAAAACAAAAACCAGAAAGAAACTGTCAATTTATTATAAAGCCCTACCAGACTTTACAAACCGGAACAATTACAAATTTAGATTAAAACAATTTATTGAACATTTTGACGTCTGCAAGTGGACTGGAAACATTTGGTTTACAAGCACTTGAGGGTGCCTTAAATTATCGTGGGTCAAAATATTTTATCTGAAGCTTGGTCCAACGGCTAAAAATCATATTTTCACCAAATGGTGACCGATTTTAAAATTCTAATTCTAATAGGTATACCATTTTAACAGGTTGGAAACAAGCTTTTCAATGGTTCAAACTTCAAGCCTCTAGCTGAAATCGAAGATGGCTAATCTAAAAAAAAAAAAAACATTGAATACTGGATGACATAAATAGCATATTTGCAAAAGATTATATATTTTTTTTAGGACGACTACATACTATTCAAGCTTTGAGCTTTAGATGCCGAAAACGTGTTCAGTTAAAATAAAAAATAAAATACCTGGTTGCCTGGTCCTTCAATTTGCAACCATGTCCATAAACCAAACAATTGTTTTTGCATGGCCTAAGACTCAGTATAAAATCGGTTAAGCCGATAGTTTGCTTGTTGGTATCAGAATTTTAAAAAAAGTGTCATCAGACGAGCTCTTGACACTAGTTTTTTTTTAAAAGTCCACGTCTAATTATCAATGGCGTTTACCACACAGATAAATTTCTAATCGTAAATACAGCAGAACCTCGATTTATCCGAACCCCAATTATCCAAAAACCTGATTATCCGAAGTCCCATTCTTACAAAATATTCAGAAATTAGCCGTGTTTTAGAGAAGGAATAATAAGCATTGACTTTGTTTTGTTTATGTTCCTGGAAGCATTTCATGCAAAATTTTCTTTTTAGTAGTCTAATACACTCAACCATAGTTCACAAGCACTAAAACTGAGTAAAGAAAACGGTTTTCCTCTTTTATTATGCATGTAAACTGGATTATCCGAATTTTCGATTATCCGAACACCCTTCGGTCCCAATTAGTTCGGATAATCGAGGTTCTACTGGACTTTTTTGGCCGATAATTTGCTTGTTGGTACCAGAATTTAAAAGTGGTATGGCCATGCAAAGTTAATTGTTTGGTTTACAGGCGCGTGCGGATGCCTTAAATTATCCCGGGTCAACATTTTTTATCTGAATCTTGGTCCACCCACGAAAAATCATATTTTCGCTAAATTTTGACCGAGTTTGACATTCCAATACGCCATTTTAACCGGCTCGAAACGACCTTTTCAATGGTGCTAATTTTATGCCTTAGCTCAAACCACTTAGAAGTTTTAACAAAAAAAAACTAAAAACTGAATACTACATGACAAATAACATTAGCAAAATGTTATTATTTTTTAGACTAGCTGCATACTCTTTTGAGTTATGAAAATACTCGAACTTCAATAATGACTCACAACTAATTTATATTGCTGCAAATTTTCGATAGTCATCAAACACCCGTTGTTATGTGTTCAAATGCCAACTATCTTCATCTCGCTTCCTGCATTCTGGACACTCTACTGCATCGGACCGATCCGATGTAGTAAGTGTCCAGAACGTAGGAAGCCAGATGAAGATAGTCGGCGTTTGAACACATAACAACGGGTGTTTAATGACTATCGAAAATTTGCAGCAACGTAAATTAATTGAGTCATTATTGAAGTTTGAGTATTTTCATAAATCATGAGTTGCACACTTCAATGTAAACGATCCTTTGGCTGCATAGTCTTTAAGCTTAAAGCTAGGCACATGTCAAAGAAATGTGGTCACTTAAGAAAAATAAAAAATAAAATAAAATGCCTGGTTGTCTGGTGCGTCATTTGCAACCTTGCCCATAAACCAAACCATTTTTTTTGCGTGGCCTATTAGAAGAACGCCAGAAGCTAGTTTTTAACAGCTCCAATCAATACCTTTTGTACTGTACATAGCTAAATTTCTAATAAATACATAAGTAAATGTACTCGACTATGTTGCTGCAAATCTTCTGCGCCGGAAAATTCTGCACCACACAAATCGCACTTGTGCAGTGCTTCAACGGCAGGACCGAGATTAGGTTGCTGTAAATTTTGCCAATCAGGTAATTCTGCACCACGTAATGCATTCGTGTACCGTGGTTCAACTGCGTGACTGTGATTGTGCTCTTGTAACATTTCCCTATCTGAAAATGCTGCACCGCACAATTTGCACTTGTACTGTGTTTCAGTAGAATGACTTCGACTTCTTGAATGTCGTCGTATTTCACTTGAAGGAGATCGACTATGTGCTGTGCTCCTGCTGGAAGCACTTCGGCTACGACGCTCTCTTTCACTGGAACGAGTTCGACTATGATGCCGGCTTTGCTTTGAAGCTTTTTGACCAAGACGCCGTCTTTCTCTAGAATTCGTTCGATTACGAAGGCGTCTCTCACTTGATCGAGTTTCACTAGCACGTCGCCTTTCAATAGAACGACTACGACTGCGTCCAGAATGACTTCGACGCCGCCGTCTTTCAATAGAACGACTTCGACTATGCCGTCTATCACTAGAACGACTTCGACTATGCCGTCTATCACTAGAACGACTTCGACTACGCCGCCGTCTATCACTAGAACGACTTCGACTAAAACGCCGTTTTTCATTCGAAATACTTCGACTAACACGCCGTCTTTCATTCGAATCACTTCGAATAAAACGCCGTCTTTTATTCGAATCACTTCGACTAGATCCCCGTCTTTCACTCGAATTACTTTGACCAAGACGTCTATCGTTAGAGGGACTCCGGCTATAACGGTGACTTTCAGTTGAAATAGTTTGGTTATGGTACCACTTTTCATTCGAAAGACTTTGACTGCGATTCGGTTTTTTCCCAGACCAAGTTTGACTACGATCCAAATTTTTTCTTTCTTTTTTAGAGTCCACACTACGCACCTCATCTTTAAACGATGTCGCGTCTGAATGGATCTGGCGGTGCTGTAATAAAAGTCCTAATTGTGAAAATTCTGCGTCACACAAGGTACACTTATAGGGTCGACTCGGACGCTTTTCTTTCACCAAACGTTTCACTTTCTCTTTTCCTGCAAATTGTGCAGCACTTCTGGCTCGAGAATGATACAGAAGATGACTCTCCATTCCCCTTTTGTTTGCAATTTCCACATCACAAAATGGGCACTTGTGTACGTCCCGACGATGTTGTATTAACTGCCCTAGTTGCAAAAATTTGGAACTGCACAATTCACACGAGTAAGCTGCTTTCTCACTCGAATGATATTCACCCTCAAGTTGCAAATCTCTTCTTTCCGAAAGCTGTGTAGGCTTACCCCGTATACGACCGCTATCTCGAGGAAGATTTAGGCTGGTTTTCTCACTCGTATGATAGTCACCCTTAAGCTGCAAACCTCTTCTTTCCAAAAGCTGTGTAGGCCTACCCCTTATATGACCCCTACCTCTAGAAACATATAGGTTAGCTTTCTCACTCGAATGATATTCACCTAAAAGCGGCGTAGGCCTCCCCACTACACGACCCCTACCTCGAGAACGATATAATATTCCACTGTATCTTTCAGTTGAATGGGTCGCACAGTGTTCCACAAAGACGTCTTTCGCAAAACATACCGCACTACAAAATTTGCACTTGTAGACCCGACTTGAATGGACTGCTTTACCGTGTTCTTCCATATCATCTCTTCCAGTACAAACCACGCCACACAATTTGCACTTGTACGACGCTTTATCTGAATGGATTCGACCATGATATTCAAAATCGTGCTGTTCAAGCTCATCTCTTTTACGAAATTCTTCCCCACACGACGAACAGCCGTACACGGTTTCACTCGAATGAGTTTGGCGATGTCTCTCTAGATCTTCTTTTTCTGAAAATTCAACGCCACACAATTTGCATTTGTGGAAGCTTTTACTCACACGACTTTGACTACGTTGTTTTACATTTTCTTTCCCCGAACGAACCTCGCCACCACCCAATTCGCTACCGTGCAAAGTGTCACTTGTACGAGTTGGACTACGCTGACCACGCTGCTCTAGAGCTTCGTCTTTCGAAAATTCGGCCTTGCCTACATGACTTTTACTATCACGATCTAAATTTTCTTTCCCTGAACCAACCACGCCACACAATTCACTACCGTGCGACGTTCCACTTCCATGGCTTTTACTATGTTGCTCTAAATTTTCTTTCCCTGAACAAACCACACCGCACACATCACACTTGTACGATATTTCACTAGCATCGGCTTCAGTACGTTCTTCCAAATCATTTTCTGAATACTTAGCACCACTAAAATCACACTTGTTCGAAGTTTCACTCGAATGAGCTTTACTATGTCGCTCTAAATCTTCTTTATTTGAACAAACCACACCACACAAACTACACTTGTACGTTTCACTTGAATCACCTTGTGTGGAACACTCCGTAGCACTCAATTCACACTTTAACGACACTTCACTAGTGTGAATTTGCGTATGTACCTCCAAATCTTCCATTCCTGAAAATTTGGCGTCGCACGATTTGCATTTGTAGGGTATTTCGGATGAATGACTCTGAATATGTTGCTCCAAATCTTCCCTTCCCGAGCATTTCGCACCACACCGTTCACACTTGAAGGGTGCATCACTGGGTAAATTGGAATGAATCAAACTTATATGACGGGTTAAATTGCCAGAAAGGGAAAATTTTGCATCGCAAAACAGGCACCCGTAACGTTTGGTATCATCGTCATGGACATTTTTATGTTTTCTAAAACTTTGCTGGTTTGGAAACGAAGCCTCGCACAATTTGCACTTAAACAAACCCAGGCTCCAATGAGCCGCCTTACCACGTAAATGTAATCTGCGGTGCAGTGCGAAACTTTTCTTAGTTTTAAACTCATTACTACACACTTCACACTTTCTCACCATATCTACGATCTGTTAAATTGGCTTCTGAAAAACCCACACCAAAAACAAGCAATGAACCTCGAGTTTCTCACCTACTACCATTCTAAAAGTCTTCGTCACATATTCGCACTTCAATCTAGGAGGATGTTTCCACAATTTGCTTCTGCAAATTACCTGCGTTTGCAGAAGAAGTTTTACAACGTAATCTAAATTGTCGTTTGTACTACGTTAAGTGATTTCTTTCTATTTTTATGAAAAGCGGGAAAATTTACAACGATAAGCCTAACTCTGGTCAGTCGCGTGACACAAGAACGCAGGTATGGTTAGAGGTGTGCGTTGTTGTTACATTCTTTGGTGGCGAAAATCAATTTTTTTCCCATAGCGGTAGTAGCGCAATCAGTGCTGCGGGTAGCCTCTTTCTCACTACGGAGGGCAGCGGCCACTACGCAGAGCTTTAGGCAGCACCGGCGACTTTCCCGCTAAGCCGATGACCTGGTTATTCTCTGCCCCTCTACTTTCAAAACTGCAGTCGTTTGGTTTTAGTCAGGAAGTGTTGATGTGGATTGAGGCTTTCCTCACTGGTCGTTCACAGTTTGTGCAGCTGGAGGGTATGAAGTCTGCAGAGGTCCCCGTTACCTCGGGGGTACCGCAGGGGTCTGTGATTGGGCCCTTGTTGTTTATTCTTTATGTGAATGATCTCCCCAGCCAGTTTAGGTCGGACAGCGCGGTGTTTACCAATGACTGTGGAGTAGCCAGGGACATCTCATCTTTTGCTGACTTTCAAATTCTGCAAGAGGACATTGTCGTGATGGAACAGTGGTGCGATAAATGGGGCATGTGCATGAATCCCAGCAAAACTGTTTTCATGCGTGTGAGCCGTAAGATTGGTAATGTTTGTGATGTTGTTTACAAGGTTGGAAATGTACAGATCAGGCAGGTTGACGAAACTAAATATCTTAGGATTCTCTTGTCTGCCAACTTAGCCTGGACCAGTCATATTCAGAGTGTTTTGACAAAGGTGGCCCAGCAAACTGGGTTTATTAGTCGTGTGATGTGGGACTCGACTGTCGATGTGAGGAAAACACTTTTTGACATGCTTGCTAGACCCTACCTAAACTACGCTTCTGCTGTTTGGCATCCAACGGGGTTTTAGAAGGGCTGCAGAGAAGAGCTGCAAGGATGGTTTTACGCTGGAGCATAGATTGACTCTCCTGTTCCGGGTGGCAACAGGTGATACAATTTTGAATCCTATGGATTTTATGAGCCACCCTGACTACCTTGGACGTCACGACCATCCCAGAAAGATTAAGTTGTTTCAGTGCCATAGGAACTTTTTTGCCCGCACATTCTTCCCTGACACTATCAAACATTGGAACGCGCTGCCAACAGCAAACGGTGATGTGTGACAGCGTGACTTCCTTTGAGATATCTTTGAGGCGTGATCGCAGTCCTCCTGTCTGCAGTCACTCTACTGTTGTGTGTCCATAATTTGCTTTTGGTAAAAGCAGAACAAAGAACTTACTTTCAAAAAAACTTACGGTCTTGAGACTTGAATTCAAGGTCATCGGCCCTAGAAATTCGAGAAGGAGGGAGTGAGGGGGACAGGGAAAGAAAGAGATGGTGTTCTATAATATACCAAATCCGTTGCAGCGAGCCTACATGCAAGGCTAGTTACATAGGAACTACGAAAAAGGAACTGAACAAAAGGACCTCTTCTCACAAATCAAACCTAAAATAAAAAGATAAGCAAACTAGGAGTCTAGGACAGCTAGCCCCTCAGTACACATAGCCGGATCTATAGAGCATTCTTGTGATTTCCCGATTGCATGAAAATACTGTGATTTTCCGTTAGCAATCGCCCAAACTTTCATTAGATTTAGTTAGTTCCAGGGTTAAGACTCAAAGAGGCCTAGATTGTTCGCATGAAATTATTGCGACCCGAAAAAAAAAAGTGACGTCATCAGTACTGTGCATCTTTGTTGAAGACAGTTCGAATCATACAGACAAAACAGTTTGAAAGCAGTTTACCATATATCGTCCTAGTTGAAAGACGACGAACGAACGAAAGAATTAAAATTGTCGAGATTTCCATTACGCGCTTCAATCGAATAAAGATTATCGATATTCCCACTGCGGAAACACACACCTACACAACTAAACAAACAAAATTACGATCTTAGTTATTCTTGGTTATATCAACAATTTATAGGTTATATAGATTCCCTGGTCCAGCATCAGACAAAGGGGGAATGAATCCCGGAAAAAATATCCCAGGAAAAAATCCCGGAAAAAATATCCACAGAAAAAATACCCCCGGAAAAAATATTCCTAGGAAATAATATCCTCGGAACCCCCCCCCCCCCCCCCAGCTAGACGAACTAAAAACCCTTTACGACAACAATGTTGCCAGTCCAGTTTAAGAATAAGAGTTCTTTTTATAAATGGCGATGCCTTTTTTTGTTCATTTAATTTGTTGGCTCTTTTTTGCTTCCTTTTCATTGTCGTTAACACGGCCTGGTTTATTATGTGTACATCATTGTTTGCGCAACTTTGCATGTGAAAAAAGGCTCATTAGAATTGAATAATGTATATCCATGCTCCGTCCATGCGTTGGTCACGTCTATTACTTGATGGCAAAACACTAGCCTGTGTTTAGATTTAGCGTACGTCAGGCTCGTATTGCAACATAGTTGATTCTTCATTGTTGCAAGCAGTTGTAGTAACCGCGGTGACCACCAGGAGTGGATTACCCATTCAGGCATGCAGCAGTCAAATGGCAACAGCTACAAGATGGAGCAAAAAATAGGTCCCAACTCGCACTGCAAGCTTTGTGAGGGGTCCCCGGGAACCCCGAGCAAAGATAGCAGCAACAGCCCAGTGGTTAGAGTCCTCGTCTGCAAACCAAGAGACTGCTAGCTCGAATACCGCGACTGACCTGACTACCATAACCGGAATTAATTTTGGGCACGAAAGGGTTAACCTCGCTACGAAACCCTTTGAACCCCTTTGAGTAGCCTAACCGCGGTAAAAAAAAAAAAGGAAGGGAAACAATTTGGAAACATTAATTCAACTGGCTTCCCGAAGCCCACATTGAAGAAGTAAACAAGTCATTCAGTCATATCGGCCGTCCAATCTTAAGGCTGTAAAGCCTCCAAATTATACACGTTTATAATGATTATTGTGCGTTGTTGATCAGCAAAAGTTGTATGGTAAACATTCTATGTGTTTGGTGGGTACTAAAAAAAAATTAAGCAAAAGTGAAGTGGTTTTTTTTCCAGGGATATTTTTTCTGAGGGACATTTTTTCCGGGGTTATTTTTGCTGGCGATATTTCTTCCGGGCTATTTTTTCCTGGGGTATTTTTTCCGATTACCAAGGGGAATACTCCACACTTGAAAAATACCCACGTTGTTTTTCAAGGACAAAAAAATTTCCGAGCACGTCTCAATCTATAGAAACTTTACGTATTCTCACCCAATGCCCCCAGTTCATCGAAAATCTGTAAATAACTTCTTCCATGCTTTCATCAGGGAGAAGTCTGGGCCCCCATTTGTAACTTCTGCCCTGACAGGGTTCATTTTAATCACTTTACTTTCGATTTCATTCTGCCTATTTCTTTGTCTAGAACGAGAAACCGTTCAATTTTATACGTGTTGACTTTTAGCTTTTACTAAGAAAATTTTGCTCGACAACGGAATGGAAGTTTTCCGAAACGTCGCTTTTTAGTGTATGCTTATGCCCCTTTTGACTTGTCTTTTTATTGCATTAATCATACTATAATATACCCACACACTGGTATCAAGAATTATATACCCAAACCTCTATAAATTCTTGTTAGTATGTAGGAGGCGTTACATTATGCACCACCTGCCTTGTAACCTTCGAGGAGAGATAATTAATATGGAGGTGACGATGATGATGATATTCGCTGTACCTTTTGCAACAGGGTACAGGCCGGAGTCACTTAGCCCACCAACATCCAAGCACAAAATTCCCACTCCGTTCCATAGTTTCTCCCCTACAGCTTCACTATCCCACCAGCAACCGCTTTGCCTCTTTCCCATTATCACTCCCTCTCCCCCCATGCCAAAGAGCCACCTAATGGCCTGCTCTCCCTCCCTGCTTTCACTTCTCTCTCCCTAAAGTATTCAAGCCCCCAGCAATCCACCGTCGCATGTTCCATTGTTTTTTTACCTCTTCACAAATGCCACACGTGACATTATCTTCCACCCACCACCTTTCCACATCATCTCCCTCGTATCGAGAACCCAGCCCTCACCCTAAACAACAGCACACTTCCCCAATCCCCCTGGCAACAACCTTTCCCATCCCATTCTACTTTTCCTCCCGGTATCGCACCGCTGAAGACTTTTTACCCACTTCCTTCGTCCATCTTTCCACCTCTATTTCCTTAACCTTTCCTCCATCCCTCTGCCCTCCCCACCCTCACATACTTTCCCACCAGCCTCTTTGTCCTGCCCCATTGCGTAACAAATTCATACACCCTCCTAACAACCACCACCTCTTCCAGCCCCAGCACCCTCTTGTAACCAATCTTTGCCGCAACTTCCCTCACCTCGAAGGATGACCAGCCCATTTCCCCTTTCACCACCTCCAAGCAGTGTACCGATCTGCTCCCATCACCCACCTTCCCAGCTCCTGCTGGAACCTCTCTAGGTGCAACCACCCTTCCCAACTATATACCAGAACCCCCTCCCTCCTCCCCCACAAACGTCACCCATTTCCACAGAATCTTTGTATTCTTGTACCTGTTTAACCTTACATTGCCACCTTCTTAATCATCCCCTTGACCCTTCCCGCTTTCTCTCTCACCTTCCATTCCATAGCCTCAAGGTAGTCAGGTTTCACACACAATCTCACCCCCAGATAATCATATTTTTTCACCCTCTTTACCTACGTGCCACCTAACTTGAGTCTCTCCTCCTCTCCTTCCCCCAATGATCCTACCCTTCCCAAAAACCATAAACCCCGATTACTCCACTCTAAACCCCAACTTTATCTCCAGAACCCATTCCGCGCACTCCCCAAGCATCAACTCCAGCCCCTCCGCCTCAAGCAACCCGATGTCATCAGCACCGGTGTGCAGAAACCCTCTTCCCAATTCCACCAATCTTTTTTCCAGTCCCCTAAGATACACCACAAAAAACAGCGGCAGTAGGGCAACCTTGCCTCAGCCTCTCCTTAGATTCCACTCAGTCCCACTGGACACCCACCCATGATGTAACATATGTCCCTACCTCATACACCCTCTCAATCAGACCCACCAATCCCACTTCAATTCTAAGTTTTCGAAGTTTCCCCCCACAGGAGATCCATCGTAGGCATGAGCAATGTCAAGGAAAACCACCTGTATAGGCTCCTCCCTCGCAACCTCAATGGCTTGTATCACGACAAAGACATTAACTTCCAGCCTCCTCTCCTCCACTTTCTGAACCCGTTTTGCACCTCCCCAAGATCCTACCTCTCTTCCAACAGGTCTCGGAGCCAATTTTATAAACCTCACTAGCTATGATTATGAGTCTAAGTTATCAATTTTTCCCCTATCCTTTCCCTTACACTTAAACACATAATGAATTCTGACCTTCTCTTAGCTTTTCGGAACCCTTCCCCCTTTCAGAACCTCATTCATTTCCCATATCAACCTTCATTTGCCCTTCTTCCAGCTTTCAGGAACCCTTCCCCTTTCCAGAACCTCATTGATTTCCCAAATCAATCTTCACTTGCCCTTGGTTTACATCCCCATGATCAGCTCCCCTACCAAATTATCTTCCACAGCAGGTTTTTCCCTTACGAACAAAAGAAGTGCTTCTTCAAACTCCCCATAAGCAATATCCTTCAGCAGGCCCCCTTCTACTCTACCCTCCTCCATCACCACCCCCTCTTCACTCCAAGTCTGCTCCTCCACCCCATACATATCTCTCAGAGCTTCAGTCACTATACCTTTAATACTCCCCCTCCTCACTTCGGCTCACCTCGCACGCCCCTTATTCTTTTCCTTTACTGTGGGGAGGAGAGATAGGGGGGACGGGAGAAGAAAAGGGTGGTGGGATCAGGAGCTGAAGGAGGCTATCAGCGATAGAAAAGAGACGTGTAGGAACTGGCAGAGAGGAGATGGGAAGGGGAGGGAGGGGGAGAGTGAGGAGAGGTGGGGGGAGTTGAGAGGAGAAAGAAGGAGGTGGGAGCGGTGGTAGCAAGGAAAATATCAGAGTTTAACCAGAAGCTGGCAAGGGAGGTGGCAAAGAGTGGGGAGGGAGCAGCGAAGCGGGTTCGAGATTTCCGCTGAACTTTCCTTTATAAATCTCCAGATCTTCCTTGTTGCCACCGCTCACGCCTGCCCTTTTCCTTACTACTCCCCCCAACTCTCCTCACTGTCCCCCGCCCTCCCCTTCCCAACTCCTCTCTGCCAGTTCCTGCATGTCTCTTTTCTATCGCTGATAGCCTCCTTTAGCTCCTGATCCCACCACCCTTTTCCTCTCCCATCCCCCTATCTCTCATCCCCAGTCCTATCAGCCTTCAGTACTTCTTTCTCCCAGTTCTCACACCCTTCCTCCATTCCTCAACCTCCTCTTCCATCAATATTGCTATATCATCGCGCACCGCTGTAGCCGCCATGTTGGATTGCACAAGACTCATCAAGGCAAACCTTTTCTCGTACGCCCTTAATCTACTTGATGCTTGTGCCTATTTACCGAAAACAAAGCCAAAACCATAAGAGCGTGACGATGACGATGATTGATTTATTACGGAGCTCTAGCCAACACTAACTACCAGCCCCAGTACAACCACACATTGTCACTAAAACATCCTTTGAACACTGGTTGCTTGCGTATCTCATGGCTGTACAAACCATAGTGAAAAGCCAACTGGAATTACTTTTCGCCGGGGAGCTCATTCATGGAGTTGGGCTTGTGTACAAGGAGGAAAGAGAAAACTTACATATTTGCCAAACTATTTTTTAGCGATGTTAATCTTTTCCCGTAAAACAAGGCTGATGCACAAATTAATGTTTCTTTATTTTTTATTAAACTTTTCTTCACCTCCAACCCACCATTAAGTAGATTTAAAAAAAAATTCTTTCTTAGCAATTGCTGCATGAAATTGGTATTTTCTTTCAAGTTGTTATGTGTCATGTGTGGAAATTCAGTTTGTTCCTGTGATCACCTATTTCCTCTAAGGCTGTACCGATTCTGATTCTCCCCGAGCAGATGATGATCGGCAATGCTCGGTATACCAAGCAATTATTTACAATTAGATGTGGCTCCCCTCTAGTCTTCGCACGCTACTACAAACATGCGACGCCACATTGATAACAAACATCCTGCAGATTATAAAGCACCAAAAAAAAAAGGATCAACAGCCAACCAGGTACAGTAATTACTTAGCTTGTGACCAACCATATTTCTCCCCAATCGAAATTCTTTTGAAGAACTTTGAAACAAACAAACTTTGAAATTATGGCAATGGCAATTTTGTCTTGGATGGGGGGAGGGGGGGGGGGGGATTTGGGTCTTCTGGTTTGGCTGTATAATTGGAACTAGTGTAACAGGCATATTTCATTGTCGTCTCACTTTCTAAACTTTACATTATCAAAAAAAAAAAAATTAAGACAAAGTGCCCTGCTTCACCAGGCTGTTTTAGTGAAAATATTTGTTGTTCTCAATGCCTGCTTTGCATTTAGTGAGGGCTGATTAATAAAGGTGCTCGGGTCTTCTTGGCAGCATTGATCAGCTCAGTTCTGCTCAGTGTACCATGCATTTATTGAGAGCTCGATTTGGAATCGGGTCAGTACAGCCTTAATGTCCTCATTAATATTTCCGATAAAACTTTTGGCCCATGGAAGTATATTTTTAAAATAATTGGGTTTTACCCCTAAAAATAGTTTTTACTTATTTAGGATAAGTAAAAACTTTTTTTTAAGGGTAAAACCCCATTTAAAAAAAAATAAATTTAGGATTACTCATCGGTATTTTTATGCTTATCAGTTTGGAAATGCTTTTCGCCCCAACCTAATTAAATTTAACGTACTTTGAGCCCTTGCAACAAAGTGCATAGCCGTAGAACGGTGCCTCTTGTCCCGCTTGACAATTTGTCTCACCAGTCTTTAACGCCAGTTCGGCGCGGGAGGTGGGAGGGTTCACCCAGGTAAGTATTTTAGGATAAGCAAAAACTATTTTTTGGAGTAAAATTTCGTTTTTATTACTATCCTAAAATAATTACCTGTATTTTTATGCCGACTTTGTCACAACCATACTGGCATCAAACCCTGCCCTTTTGCAAGCCCTTGTACTACCATAACCCCACAACCAGTACGGAAACGGCATACCATTCTTACCTTTCACTTTCTGTGTAGTAATCGTCCTGCTGCCACGAATGACTGTTAGATGCGTATGTGACCTGTCGTTTTCCACTCCTCTTAGACAGTCTTTCCACACAGTCCTGGCCCAATATGTTGGATCAAAGAGTTCACCACTATGGGGGCAGGGGTATCTTTAGGCGTTTTGCCCTGAACTCAGGTGGGTGCAAAAATGTCATTCGCGAACAGTCGCTGGGTGTACCGTATGTATTCCTTACCCTTGGCCAGTGCCGCCAGCTCACCCTGTCTCGCAGGAGCTGCCAGTGCAAGAAGAACCCAGAAGATCACTGTCGTAGCTCGAAGTGTGGGCCTGAGAGGAAATGAAGCACTTTTGAGAGGTCCCATTGTTGACACAGGCACCTCACCCTCGGAAGGACCACCGAAAAGGACTGAACGAGCTTGGAGATTAAGGCATTCGTGACCACCTCGTTCTTCCCTACCACCGTAAGCACAGAATTGATGGCTGCCCTATACCCTTGTATAGCAATTGGAGAGAGTCAAGGATGAAACAACCCCTCCAGGAACCTGGACACATCCTGCACTGATGGGTTGCTCGGGGCCACATGCTCCTTATGCATCATTCATGCCAACCCCTCCATTTCCCTTCGTTCACACCGATCGTAGAATCTCTGTGGCAGTTCAGTATTCTCAAAGCTACCTCACTTGCGAAACCACATCAATGGAGTTCAGACTTCAAAGTATTAACCCGTGAAGGGGTAACACCGCTGCATTCCGGTGTTGCACTGACTTCCCTTCTGAGTTAACAGGGACTGCCACAGAGGAACTCGTACTGGTTCGCCCTTGGTTGCCCACGTCAGATTCACGAACTATGGTGCGTTCTTACAGAATGGCGCTATCAAGATGAACCTCCCCCGAGACTGTTTGACCTTGTTCAGAGCCGTCTGAATGAGACAAAAGGGGGGAAACAGGTAAGCACTCATTCCCAACCACGCCATGCTTAAGCTGTCCGTTACCAAGGCCTTTTCGCCCGGGTACGGTGAGTAGAACGGGGACAAGTGAGTCTTCTTCCACGTGGCAAATAAGTCCACCTGTCAAGTTCCCTACATCGCAAAAAGAAATTTGTATGCCGCTGAGTGCAATCGCCACTCTGTCATAGGGATCCGCCCACCTCTCGAGAGCTCTTCGAACAATACGTTGAGCCTTCCCGCTATATGTAATGGAATCTGAGTCACATTCATTCCGAAGCAGAGCCTGAAGATCTTCCCTACCTCCTGGTATTGTCTGACAAGACCGTCACTATCAAGTTCGCCAGAATGTCTTGCCAATGTGTCAATGCGAGCAGAATCACATGCAACACCTTACGTTTAAGTGTAGGAACTTCTCTGCCTGTGATCACACCCCGGCCAACTGTTCTCCTCCCAACGCTGCGTCCCATCCCACCAAGTAGGTGTCCATTATGAGCAGCCAATCCATCACCGGGACATGGACTGGGACTTCTTGCTCAAGGTGATCCCTAACCATCCACTACATCTTCTCTACCGTGACAAAAAGCAGCGAGAGCACGTCTTCCCAGCTTCTTCACTGACACTACCCCACCTTCCTGTGTCAGTGTAAGGGTCTTGCTCTCCATGACCCAAGGGAGACCAGGGATGAACACTATTACATCTGCCTGACCTTTATCGAGCCGACGTTGTCTCTCTGATCAGTAATGACTCCACTGCTTCGAGCAACTGTGACACTCTTACCAGAGACGGGCGCACCAAGAAACGTGAACATTTCTCCCAGGACTACCCTTGACTTTTAATTGTTCACCCCTAAGCTGCAGGAGCTCGGTGCATCTCCATGTGTCCTCTAGCAGGCTGGACTCTGCTCCAATCGCGATCAGCCAGTTGTCTAGGTATGCAATGAAACCTTGCGATGATCGGCTTGATTACTAGGGTAGACATGTGAGGCGCCATACACAGCCCGAAGGGAAGCACAACAAACTGGTACACCTTTCCTTGGCTCTAATCTGAACGGGTGATAAACTGAGGGGTGAAGGGGTGATATGCAGGTATGTGTCTTCCAGGTCGATGGATGTGGTGAAGTCCTGGGACCTCAGTAATTCTCTGATCAAAGCTAACTTTTCCTTCTTGAATTGGTCGTTCCCGATATACCCTTTCAGCTTCCGCAGATTGAATATCAGGCGCGAGCCTCCACTGTTCTTGGGTATGATTCGAGCTAGGCTGAAGAACATCGGCGAGTTCCTTGAGGACTCCTGAATCGCACCCTTCTCCAGAAGTGACTGGATCTCTGTTACGCAGCGTGGTGACTCCACCCTGTTGGCTAACCAATCTGGAGGTCCTAGCGAGAGCGGTAGTGTTCGCTCGAATCTTGGGAGTATAGCCGCACTGGTTAACACTTAGCACGAACTTGACGTTTGAAACTCGGTGCCAATTTTCGAGATGGTACGCACCCGTGCCCTTACCAGGTTATGAAAGGGAGGCGGCACCAGTTCCTTGTCACTGCACTGGGAGAGGTTTCCTGCACCCACTGTTCCTAGGGAAGGTACCATGTCCATTCTGTCCCATTGTTTTACCTGTAGATGCCTGGATGGCCAATATGTCACCATGTGCTCAGGAGGTAATCGACTACCGGCCAGATATACCAGCGGTTGACGATTTCAGGACTACGGCACCCTACATGTGCCCTCTCATCTAGCGCTCGGGATGTAATCGACTACCGGCCAGAAACTAGCGGTAGACGATTATAGCGCTATGGGACCCATCGACTGACCTTGCCCAGGTTGACTGGGACGACAACGATAGTGTGACTGCGACTTACATAAAGTTAAAGGTCAATTACATCCATTTTGACATGCATGCTTTACTTTTGGATCACTTACACAATAACTAAACACAAGAACTGCGGTAAGAATACGTTACGTACGTCCGATACAACAATTTAATTATTGCATCACCAAAACACGACACGGAGACCGCCATTGTTTTGCTGGAACGCGCAGAAATTAATGCCGACAGATGTCGCTTTTCGATTTCGACTTGCAGCCGGTTGAGATAGCTCTATTGGCTGTGAGTGCTCAAGCGTACGACGGCGTTAGCAGGCCGACAGTTGTAGTGGCCAACTAAGGCCGTCAGACGCTAGAGTTCTCACAGCCTATAGAGCTATCTCAATTGGCTGCGAGTCGAAATTGAAGAGTGACATCAGTCGGCATTATACCATGAGCCACGGCTGTTTACCGTGATGTCATCATGAGCCAGCCAATGACGAACGAGAAGAGTGGATCTTTGGCCGTCTGAGTGGACTAGCCCAATCACGTGATACGTGCGTCACGACAAACAGCCTTGGCGCGTGGTATAATTTCTACGCATTCCAACAAAACAATGGCGGTCTCCATGTCGTGTTTTGGTGATGCAATAATTAAATTGTTGTATCGGATGTACGTAACGTATTCTTACCGCAATTCTTGTGTTTAGTCATTGTGTAAATGTTCCAAAAGTAAAGCATGCATGTCAAAATGGATGTACTGTATTTGCCCTTTAAACACCTACTACAATTTACCAAGGTTAAACACCTATTACAATTCACCAAGATTTAATTAATAGGCTAGTCTGAGAACTTTTACCATCTCTCCACCCCAGTCACATTGTGATTCGAGGTTAATGGTTGGGGATGGACAGCAATTCCAAACATGGAATGCATAAAATTCAGGTAAGTATTTTAGGAGAGTAGTAAAAACTATTAATTCTTAGGGTTTTACAGGTGGGTGAATTTTGGCAAAAAATGTTAGCTTTAACAGGATAGCCTCGGGGCAGAGCGGTGTGTACAACTTCACCACGTTTACACTTTCCCATAGAGTCATAGTCATTAACTGCAAAGCAGGCAGGTTTAAATTAACATGCAATAAAGTCTCAGGGCCTTTTTTTTTAATGACGACCGTGCAGTTTGATTACTACAAATTTTGGCTATGTTCCAGTCCAGAAACTATGAAAATTGGGGGTTTACTGATGTATAGAGATCCGTGATAGGCATGGACCTTTTGTGGAAGTGGCCCCTTCACCTTTCCCAGGATTCACCCTTGCTGAGCAACCCTCTCGAATGTCAATTCAGTAGCAGTCGCCACTTATCCAGTAGACGATAGAAAGCACTCGCCATTTCATGCCAAATACCAAACAAATCTTGCATGATGCACGGTTTCTCGAATTTATGTATTAAGAAATTGTAGTTTTCTTTAACCCCCCAACGTTAATGCAGAATAATTTGTCATACAGCTCTTAATCTGAACATAACGCCGAAAGCTGTTAGTCTCTAACTTATACGGTTCCAGATAATATCCGTCTTTGAGTGCCATTGTCTATTGCTAGTTGCTGATTTAATACGCAAGGATTAATTAAATTCCAAAGTCGCCAACTGTTGATCTTCACGTGCCAAATGGCAAGTGGCGACCGACATTAGAGAGGGTTGTTGCTAAGGCATAACGAAAAACACCAAAGTGTGATGCGATTCCATATACGTACTAAGCATACACGACGAAGCCAGTTTTTGACATCCCCAGTCAGTAACTTTTGGTACGCCTACACGGCTACATTTCTAATAAACACATAAGTAAATGCACTCGACTATGTCTTTTCAAATGTTCTGAACCAGAAAATTCCGCACTACACAATTCACATTTGTACAGTGTTTCAACAGCCTTAGTGCAATTATGTTGCTGTAAAGTTCCCTTTTCTGCAAAGGCTGTACCACACAATTCGCATTTGTACTCCGTTTCAACAGGATGACTCAGACTACGGCTGGGTCTTACACTTGATTGATCTGCAGAACCACTCTGGTCTACTTTAGAGTTAATGGGTTGTCTTTCACTTAGGCTACGACGCCTTCTCTCACTTGAACGAGTTCGACTACGATGCTGGCGATCCTTTGAGAAACTTCGACTACGATGCCTATTTTCACTAGGACTAGTTTCCCTAAAACGTCGTCTTTTCCTTGAACAAGATTCACTAGGACGTTGTCTTTTACCCGAATGACGCAGACTAAGACGTCTTTCACTGGAATGACTTCGACTACGTCGTCGTCTTTCACCAGAATGACTACGATTACGACGTCGTCTTTCACCTGAATGACTTCGACTGTGACGTCGTCTTTCACCAGAATGACTTCGACT